>MU770851.1:5780-33996 GCA_026770625.1 Nicotiana glauca | reverse complement strand
CCCCCCCCGAGAATTGGAGAGTGTAATTACAGCTCTCCAATTACACTCAATTCCATGATGACAAAATAATTACATAGTCAGAACAAACATGTCAAAGTGTGTAATTATACCTAATTGCATCCAATTACACCCAAAACTAATTCGTAGGCGCTTTCCAAACACGCTCTTAAAGATCGAGTTAGGCTATTTTTGTAGTGACACATAACTAGTGACTGTTATGATAAATATCAAATTATAGTGGATGTCTACTCATGATCTTCATCTCAAATGCTTAATGACATATTCAATGACATATTTTGTATGTTCAATGACATATTCCGTGACATATTTTCTTCACTTTTTATGCCTATATAAAAGCCTTGTAATAGATAGGAAAATACACACAATTGAAGAAGAAAATCTCTTCCTTCTCTCTATCTCTATTTCTTGTTCATGTTTTACAAAATTACTTTTATTTCTTATTCATGTTACTAAATTGCTTTTATTTTATAACACGTTATCAGCACGAATAGCTCATTTCATAATCTTCTATCAAGATAATGTGGCAGGTGCTCTTTAATTTTCATAGCGTTGGCCAATACTAATTTTGGCGGCAAGGTAACTTTATTCTAAATATTTTTTTTCATAATGATAAGAATTTATACATTCATACCACTACACAAATATTTATTTTAATTTTCTTTAATCCCAAGAAATTATATTTAATATAAAGTTTCTTCTCGTAGAGTTTTAGTCCTAAGTATCAGTAAAGAACATAATTATTGTTTAAACTAAACCTAAAGTGAAAATTTAAGAAGGTGAGCTATACAAGATCTCTATTGTCCAACGAGTGAATTTCACTATGCATTCTAATATTAAATTATTTTGTGACTAAATGCTAATGTAGTTTATATTATACGATAAAATAATTATAGTTTTGCACACAAATATTCGTAAGATTTCTTTGATTTCATTCATTATAGTGGTATTTTTATGAGTTTGTGCATGTTATGCAGAAATATATGGCATCTTAGAGATCATAATGTTTATTAATAATATATAAATCTAATGATTTAAAAAAAGGATGACTTAGCACCAAACTATAACAGTATCTTTGGTCTTTCCCTTCCTACGTATTTTAATTTATGCATGAGATTTGGTTTTATTTATTTGATGTGGATCTAGACTTACATTTATAAGGATGATCATGGCATTAAAATAATTACCAAGTTGGAGAGGTACTGTGACTATCAAAATTATTGTTATAATTAAAGGTGTATTACGACTCTATGTTTACACGATTTTAAAATTACAAGTACAATTTACCCACAATCTATTTTTAATTGAAATTGTATGGACAGAATATCACCCAAGATACATACATTTGAAAATACTCTTTATGTTGTTTGTCTTAAATTAGCCCCTACAATATCAATATCCTAAAATTTATTCAATAAATATTATGACATTGATTTATGGTCCATCTGAACTACAATAGAATTTACAACAATTTTTCCGATCATAAGAGTTATTATATTCTATACGTCTTGTTGAAACTTAATTCACTTATACATATAATCGTGAATGGTAATATATTATGGTCCAGTTTACTTTGGCAAATTATGACATTGATTAACGATAAGCCATTAGATTCAAGTCTTGATGCTCCATGATAATAAGAGTTGGGTTTGAGTCCCAATTTATTATGGCCTAACATGCCTTTATATTGGTAAGGCATTAGGTTTAAGTCCCAATGCACCATATTGGTGATATAATGATGATTAAAGAAAAATAATGTATTTTTCATGAAAAAGCATGAAGCTTGTCCCACTTGATATGCTCTATTCTTGAAGTGAATGAGGTAGCGGTGCATAATAAGTCTAAATGAAGATAAGTGGTTGACGAATGAATGTGGGCGTATCAAATACCAAAATAATAATAGTCATCATTATGATAATTATAAAAATGAGAACAAGAAGGGTTCTCAAAATAAGTCCTTCAAAATGTAAAGGCAATGTTAACCATCAAATTGGTACGAAGCACATCGTTAATTATGATCCATTCCTTGAAGAGAATATGACTTGTGATAAGCATTGAGAATGCAGATCCATTCCTAAAGGTGAATGTGGCAATATGTGATAAAGCAATAAAGACATGTAATTCATGATTAGATGAATATCACAACTCACCTCTAAGGGAGGTTTGAGTGAGATGAAGAGAATAAATATTATTGTGTGGTTACATGAATATGTCATTGGTCGCGTACATGTGTTACACCAAAAATTATTTTGTCATACCTTACAAAGTTATTAAAGGCAAAATTAAAGCAAGAAATAATTCTGCTTATGATAATTTTGATCATGACAATTTATTATGATATACTTTTCTCAATGAAGGAGACATTTACCATATGAATGGTATGATAAAAGATCTTGTAGTACAAAAGTTGTTAAGAGCTCCGGAAAAACTAATTTGTTGCTATCCGGATGAATAAAATTATTCATGACATTCATATTGTAAAGTCTCAAAAAGAAACCTTTTGAATTTCAAATGTGTAAATCAAAGTGGTTGGCATATTGAGACTATAAATGAAAGGAAGATTGAATATCTTCATATTTTTATAATTATACCGGGTAAATATGAAAGGTTACCCGATCTTCTTTCTATTTGTACTACACAAATATAAGCATGATGCCGGAATCATATGTCATAAGTAAACTAGAGGTTTATTAAAATACATATTAGTTGGCATGATCGGTTAACCATCCCGGTTCAATTATGATGCGAAAAATTAATTGAGAATTACATTGTCATATATCGAAGAATAAAAGATTATTCAAGAATTCTCTTTTCTTACTTATTCTCATGATATACCAGTTAAGGTTGAAATTAAATCCCTTAATTTCTGAAACGAATAAAAGGTGATAAATATATGGGCCCAGTCACCTGCCATGTGAACTAGTTATTATTAAATAATTTCAATAGATGCATATATTCTATAGTCACATGTGTGCCACACCTCCTTTTTACCTACACCACCCCACAAGGGGCTTAAATACAGGGAGTTTTCCCAATTAAAGGACAATCAAAATGGAATTTATTTATTCAATTCAGAGTCTCCACTTCGGAGATTTATGGTGTCCCAAGTCACCGGTTGAATCCCAAATCGAGGAAAAGAATGACTCTGTATTACAGTCTGCGAACCAGAAATTCGAATAAGGAATTCTGTTAACCTGGAAGAAGGTGTTAGGCATTCCCGAGTTCCGTGGTTCTAGCACAGTCGCTCAACTGTAATATTTGGCTTAAATTATCTGATTTTTAATACATGTTTTTGCCTATGTGCTTTTAACTTTGAACCGCTTTTATTATTATTTTAATGAGAATTACAATATCGTAAAAACACATCTTAAACCACGTCACATCAGTGTACCCGTGGTTATTGACATATTTCGACTCCGTTGAGATTTGGATTTGGGTCACATAAATGTGCACCCGAGTTTAAGAAGGTAGAATTATTAAACATGCGCCTAAAGAGACTAACGCATTATTATTTTGGGGAAGGCCGTGAAGTTTACTAAACGGTCTATCCCGAAATCTAAGTATCTTAATATATACATTTATCGAGGGCCCCACAATCTATGTATTTTATTTGGGGATGCTCATCTCATATTTTATTTAAAGGTTCATCCTGAAGTGAATATGATTTTCTACTTACTATTTCGTCTCTAGTAATACAAGAAATGTCCTAATTAATTATTGTTGCTTAAGATCTATTATAATGTTTAAAAGATAATCTTGTAATCGAGCCCATGTGGTTTCAGCTATAAAACTAGATACAGATTTCCTATGGCTTGGGCTTGAAAGCAGGCTCACATATGCGTTCTGTAAACCTTAGGACTTAGGACTGAATCTTGGGCATTAATATAATTGGGCCGCTGTTTGGCCCAGCCTATTACATAATTCAACAGACAAGTCACGGAGGGGTAGAAAAGATAACTAATTGTGGTGATTAGGTTAACATCAACGGACTAAAATGCTACTTCTAATTATAGTAACAACATTGCAGCATTTGTTCCAACTTATTCAAATTATTTTTATACTAATGATATGGAGGCATCAACTCATAATAAACAAGACGAGAAATGTAGTTCTGATAACACGAAGCATGCTGCTTATTTGCAGGTGGATTTAAACTAACAACACTAAAACTGAATTATTGAAATTAATATAAACAGGGATCTGTGTTTTAACTACTTTTCACTTCAATGCCTAATTCTAAACTATAGCCGCCACATTAAACCAAACTACACCATATAGAAACTACTGATTTAAAGGGAATGAAAATCATATCTAGAGTTAAAAAGTTCTTTTAGTACAAATTATAAAATGTTCTAAGCACATTCGTCTCTACTACTACTACCATGTATCCAATACTCAAATTCACAGGACATTGGATAAACTGATATCAAATTAATAGGATTCAGATCTCATTTCTTTAATTAAACAGTACACGCAGTTCTTCACGCGTCAATTGGTGCTGGAAAAATACCTGGAATACAAAAGAGGAAAAACAGGAGTGATCAGCAACAGCAATACAACAGCAATCAACAACAGTTCCCAGCAGCAATTCAACTCAAATTTCAAAGCCCAGAAGAGTTTGAAAAACCAAGCAGGCTCGATAGAACAACCTAAAAAGATACCAAAACTCAGGAATGAACCAAAGGACTGAAGTTAAACAATCATCTGATATACCAGCTGTCCCAAGCCAAACAGACTCAAAGCAAATGGACCAAGGAACTGAATTCAAACTCAAAACTTGAAAAGTGATGAGCAGGCTCAATGAAACAGTGCTCTCTTTTCCTTAGCATTTCCAAAGTTTCTTAAAACCATCCAAAAAATGATTAAACTCTCTCTAGCTGATAAAAAAACTGAAATCCTACAATACTTTCTCTTTCTCTGTGTGTTTCAATTTGAAATTGAAATGCCCTCCATACTCTCAAAAATGCTCCCTCAGACTGATTGAAGAGGCCCCTAAGACTGATTTCAAAAGCTCTCAGAATTCTCTCTCTCTCTCTCACGGTCTGGAATCCTCTTTCAGATGGTATTCTTCTCAAAACTCTATGTGTATCAATGTATTCCACCCTTATGGTCGTTTTTTCTCAGAATTTGAAGAAGTCCCTTTCTTATTGTCCTAAGGCCTCTATTTATACCAAAACTGAACCTCTCTTAGCCCTTGAAGCACTCAAACTAATAAGAAAATCAATCTGCCCATCAACTCCCTGAAACCCTACTGCTACATGTTTCATTGCTTTGTTCAAGGGTTATGGGTGACTTGTTTTTTAATTACTCCCCTTAACCCTTACCCATACCATTATGTTTTGTTCCCCATTATTATTAAACAAGACATTTGTTTAATGGTTATATTGGTACTTTACTGACAACCCACTTAGCTAGACCATTTGCAAACTTTTAATTCCCAAACTACCCCCTGGTACCCTGAACTATTATCCTACATGAACCCCTTTCAATATGTACTAAACCATATCAGCTATTTAATTAAGAGAACCTAGGTTAATCCCTAATTAATCACTAGAACAACTAAGGCTGAATTTATGCCTAATTCATATCAGACCCTTATCAGCTATAACCAATTCACAATTCCTAACAATTAATCAACATACGAATGGGACAAAATAAACACAACTAATCCTATTGAAAGGAACTGTAAACAGATGAAAAACAAAGAAAACCAAACATACCCAGTAATCATTCTTAACACAAATATGAATTAGCTAATAAACAAAACTTACTTAATCGACTCGCCAGTTTATGACATATGCCAATCAATCAGAAGAAAAATGGACCAAAAAAAAGGTCTGAAAGAGGAGGAAGAAATGATTGACCAAAAATGTTGAACTACCATGACACTTAATCAGATAAGTAACAGCAAAACAAACAAAACTAAAGGGGAAGAAGAAGAAATACCTTAAAAGTCTCAGACCAGACCCCCATTCATTTCAGTTGAAACTTCAAACTAAGTTTGAAGCCGAAACGGACCTTAATTGAGTGTTCTCGACTGAGAACACTCGACTAAGGTCAATTACGACCTCAAATTCCTCACCTCAAATCGACTCCAAGATTTGGTTCTTCTAGGGTTCGTCCAGTTCTAGCTTGATTCGAGTGGAACTGACATGGGATTTGGGACAAGGGAGTTTGGGTCAATTGGTGTTGATTTGGGGCGGTTTAGGTTTGGCGCCGCCACTGAAGGATCTTGTGGTGGCGCTAGGGTTCTTTGCTAAAAATTGAAATTCGAGGAAAGGGATTGGGATTCGAGGGAAACCAATGTTGTTTTAGTGGTGAGGGAGGTCCAGTGGTGGCATGGTGTTAATTTGGTGTCACACAGATGACCTAAGGTTCGAGGTCGACTTTTTCGATCTAATATTCGAAGATATACGTTGAGATTCGAGGAAAACTGTTAGGATGGTTGAAATGGGGAGGTTGTGGGGAGTTCAGGGTGTAAAACTGGTAGAGTTTGGTGATTGACCACCGCCATGGGCGATTTCCGGCGGGCGGTCAGTAACGGAGTGAGGCGTAAGAGACGGTCCTGTCTCTGAGGCTCAGAGATGAAGAAGTGAGGGGGTCTGAAGGGGGGCTGGGGTGAGGTGTGAGCTTATATACCGGGGAGGGGATTGAACACAGGCCGTTAGATCAATCAAGATCAACAGCCTAGATCTCTCACTTAAAGGGAACGACACCGTTTCATCATAATAGAGACCGAGATTGTCTCTTATAAGAACGGGTCGGGCTAGGCTAACGGGTTATGAGGGATGGTCTTGACCGTTCGATCAAACCAATTCTACGGTCTAGATTAAGAGGCTGAAACGACATCGTTTCCTCGATGATGGGAGCTGAACTAGACCGTTCGATCTGTTTGATCGACGGTTCATATTTGAGACACCTAAACGGCGTCGTTTGGCTGGGCATGGAGATAGACTGGACCGGATGAGGCAAAATTTGGGCTAGTTTGGGATGGGCCTGGTCCGATTTTTCTCTTTAATTTTATTTTCTTTTCTTTTCTTTTTAAACTAATCTTCAAAATTAAAACCTAAAATCCTAATTTAAATTGTAAAACCAAAATTAACTTAAAAATGCTAATTAACTCTTAAATAATAATTATCACACATAATTAAGTACTAATTCAAAATAAAATCACACAACTAGACCTTAAATGTAAAAAATGCAAAGTACGTTATTTTTTTGTGATTTTTTCATTTTTGTAAAACAAACTTAATTACTCCTAATAAACCCTAAATGCAAATGCAATATATTTTTTGTATTTTTATTAATTTTAACAAATAATCACGCACAGACAAATGCAAACAATAAAAGAAAAATAACACAAAAATCCGCAAAAATCACACACAACACAAAACTATTTTACTTGTAATTTTTGGGAGTAAAAATCACGTGCTCACAGCTGCCCCTCTTTGCTCGGAAACACCAAGAGTTTTTGCGTAAAGATAAAGTGAGCAGATACGAGCGATTTTTTCCCGTTTGAGTACTTCGTGTGAAGCATTTTTTTTTGAAAGATTTGACCGAACCTTTGCTTCAAAAGTTCTCCTACATATCCCTGGCTAAATGGGAATCAGGTCAATGTAGTTCGGGAAGTTTCGGTAGCTGGGACTACCATGAGACTGTGGTTTTACTGTTACTGCTATTGCTGCTTCTACTTACTGACCTCTTTATTACACCGTGCTAAACAGAAAATAAGAAGCTAGACTAAACTAGCCTATGAGTTACAAAATCTTATCTAGCTCTTAAACTTTCTCTTGTGTCTCTTGTTGTCTTGCTTAGACTGCTTGTTTCTTTCTTGTGAGCTTCGAATTATTTTCCTTTCGAAGCTTGAACTGCCTTCTCCTGACCGTTGTTGCCTTTCTTCTGATTTCTGAACTTGGATTTATGCTGGGGATCTTGTTGTAATCCTCCGTTTTACTGACTTCAACTTGAAATGTATTCCTCTGTTATACGGGTTGGCTCCAGACTTCAACTTCAACTTGAAATGTATTCCTCTATTATACGGGCGGGTTCCCGACTTCAAGTTCAACTTGAAATGTATTCCTCTATTCTACGGGCGGGCTCCCGACTTTAACTTCAACTTGAAATGTATTCCTCTATTATACGGGGGGGCTCCCGACTTCAACTTCAACTTGAAATGTATTCCTCTATTATACGGACGGGCTCCCGACTTCAACTTCAACTCAAACTGTATTCCTCTGTTATACGGGCTCCCGACTTCAACTTCAACTTGAAATGTATTCCTCTATTATACGGGCAGCTCCCGACTTCCACTTCAACTTGAAATGTATTCCTCTGTTATACGGGCGGGCTTCGACTTCAAATTCAACTTGAAATGTATTCCTTTGTTATACGGGTGGGCTCCCGACTTCAACTTCAACTCAAAATGTATTCCTCTGTTATATGGGCGGGCTCCCGACTTCAACTTCAACTTGAAATGTATTCCTCTGTTATACAGGCGGGCTCCCGACTTCAACTTCAACTCAAAATGTATTCCTCTGTTATACGGGCGGGCTCCCGACTTCAAACTTCAACTTTAGAAAGTGTAACAGCCTCCATTCTCCAGGCGGGCTCCTGACTTCGACTATAACTTTAAAATAGAACAGCCTCCATTCTCCAGGCAGGCTCCTGACTTCATCTACAACTTGAAAAGATAACAACCTCCATTCTCCAAGCGGGCTCCTGAATTCATCAACAAATTCAAGCATATAACAACCTCCATTCTCCAGGCGGGCTCCTGACTTCGTCCACAACATAAAATATAACACCTCTATTCTCCAGGAGGGCTCCTGACTTCATTAACAACTTCAAACATATAACAACCTCCATTCTCCAGGCGGGCTCCTAACTTCGTCCACAACTTAAAATATAACACCTCCATTCTCCAGGCGGGCTCCTGACTTCAGTAACAACTTCAAACATATAACAACCTCCATTCTCCAGGCGGGCTCCTGACTTCATCTTGAATATCATACCTTTATTCTCCAGGCGGGCTCCTGACTTCAATTTCATCTAAAAATTAACATACCTCTATTCTCCAGGCGGGCTCCTGACTTTATCAACTGCATTCTATTGTCGTTGTTCCTTTTTGCCTCCTAAACCATTTCCTTCTAAACTTTGTGTTTCATAACTCTGAGAACTGTTGGGGATAACACTGTTGGGGGAATTATCTTTTCTTCTTCAAAACTTTTATTTTCTCTCAACACTGCTGGGGATAACGTTGCTGGGGAATTTTCATTCCTTCAAAACTGGTGCTTCATTCTTCTGAAAATTGCGAGGGATGACACTGGCTTTTGCTTTTCTGAACACAAGTTTCATCCTTTTACTCTGTCTGCTGGGGAACTATTTACTTACTTGCTGGGGATAACACTACTAGGGGAATCTCCTTTCCTCCCCAGCAATCTCTCAACACTGCTGGGGATAAAAATGTTATCAGCTGGGGATAACACTGGTTCAAAGACCACTTCCCTTGAAACTTGTATCATCTTGCTTCTTCCAAGACTACTTCACTCAGAGCTTGTATCGTCCTCCTCTGAAATTGCTTTCTTCGAAACTTGTTGTCTTGCTTTCCCTTAAAACTGGAATTGCTTTCCTCGTTCCTCCGATGGGTACCTGATTTCAAGAAAATTTTCAAACATGGAAGAAACTTTTCTGCCCCAGTTTGATAATCTTCCTTGTGGCATGTCTTTCCGCCATCAATAACATGTCCTTTATCTGCTTTAAATCAAAGAAAATTTTGTTAGTTTAAAACGTGGTGAGTGGTCATGCCACTCCTGCTGGGGATGGTTTTTCCCTTTCTCTTTCCCCTGCTCTGCGTTCCATTACACTATCAAAACTTGCTGGGGATGATATTATTTGCTGGGGATGATATTCCTGTTGGTCTTAGAACGACTTGCCCTGCTTCGCGTCGTCCGACCATCTTGAAACTTGGCCGATGACTTCCGACCTTCTTGACGATTCCTCATTCACAAACCACTCAACTGTTTTTTTCCCACCTTTGCTTTATGCTTTCCCCAAAATCCTAAACCAATCCATCATTTGGTCTTGCAACAAATGTCTCTCTCGTTCTATTGCATTGTCTTCGGCCTGTCCTATCCATATTTTGCTTTGCACCATCTTGGAAACTGGTAGTAAGCTCTGAAAATCCTTCTCAAAAACAAACTACCATTGAAAAATCTTTAAACAAAGAAATGAAAAATGATGACTTCAAAGGATAGAAAAAGAGAAATCTTTGTGAACAACTGTTGGGGAGAAGAAAAAGGAAAAGACCTTATCTGAATGGTATCACCGATCCCAGTGATCATGTCGTGCATTCTGGATTAATCAACCCAGTCTATTTATATCAATCAATCTTTCTGAGGGCCTTACTTTGCATTTCAAAGGTCCCGCGACCCGGATCTTTTGCCGAATCAAATCTTTGTTCTGCTTGATGCCTCGACGAATCCTTTCTGTCAACCTTATTTCGTTCGTCCCCTTTTTAACTCCTTGTCACCTCATAGTGCCCTTCGAGTGGTTTTCACTAATAAGAATCTCTCATTTCTCTCAACTTCCATTGCCTTATGGTGCCCGTAAAGTTTTTCACCGATAAGACTCTCTCATTTTATTTTTTAGCTGGGGATTGGAGTGTTACCGATAAGACTCTCTCTGCTGGGGATTCTTTTGGCTATCAAATTCTTTTCAGCTTATGATCCTCTTCCTGCTGGGGATCAGGGTGTTATTCCCGGCTTTCATTTGCCTGACTTGGAACTTCTCGGATACTGATCGAGAGGTCTTTTTTGGACATCAATATGGTTTTTTTTGTGGCTAAAAGAAAAGGGTATCAGAAGTTCAAAAATAATTTTGATGGGTAAAACATTACAACTCTTGGAATTAAATTTCTTTCCCAAAATTACAAATACAACTTCTGCCCCAGTTTTCTTGCTTGGGGATCTTTTGATTTTTGTTACACTATGACCGAGCTGTGAGGCGACTACGTATCCTCTTTGAGGAATCAGGTCAAACGTAGTTCCCACACGATTCCTTTGTTTTTCTTGTGACTTTTCTTTTGTTTTGTTATTATTTTTTTCCTTCTTTTCTTTTCTTTTTTTTCATTTCCATTAATCATTCCAAAAGAGGGATATGAAAGAATAAATAAGGCTCAAAGGGGGAAGCAAAGGTTAAAGTGTTTTGATAGTAGAAAAATTGCCTCTATCATTTCATTCTCCGATACAATGCCAAGTACAAACAAAGAAACAATAATTACAAACAAAGAAATCATACATAATATCTTTTGACTGCGTCAGAATTGATAGCCATGTCGATACATCTTCCCTCGACATCAGTCAAACATAAAGCGCCATTGGATAACACTCTGGTCATAATAAATTGTCCTTTCCAGTTCGGGTTGAACTTGCCCTTTGCTTCGGCCTGATGTGGCAGGATTCGTTTCAACACTTGCTGCCCCACTTTAAACTTTCTGGGACGCACCTTCTTATTATATGCTTTTGCCATTCTCTTTTGATCCAATCGGCTGTGATATACTGCTGCCAATCTCTTTTCATCAATTAAGCTCAACTGCTCCAAACAGGTTTTGACCCACTCATTATCATCAATCTCAGCCTCACCGACAATTCGGAGAGATGGAATTTCAACCTTTGCTGGTATCACTGCTTCAGTTCCGTATACCAACAAATAAGGAGTTGCACCTACTGAAGTACGAACAGTAGTGCGATAACCCAATAATGCAAATGGTAACTTCTCATGCCATTATCTGGACCCTTCTACCATCTTTCTCAATATCTTCTTTATATTCTTATTGGCTGACTCAACCACTCCATTCGCCTTGGGACGATATGGGGTGGAATTACGGTGTGGAATCTTGAATTGTTGGCATACATCTTTCATCAAACTGCTCTTAAGATTAGCACCATTATCCGTGATGATCACCTTTGGGATCCCAAAACTACAGATGATATGGGAATGAACAAAACCCACCACTTCTTTCTTGGTTACCGACTTGAAAGTTTTAGCTTCAACCCACATAGTGAAATAATCGATGGTTACCAGAATGAACCTGTGACCGTTGGAAGTTGTCGGCTCGATAGGTCCAATGACATCCATGCCCCATGCAACAAAGGGCCACGGTGCTGACATCACGTGTAACTCTGTTGGTGGAGAATGAATCAGATCTCCGTGTATCTAACACTGATGGCATTTCCGCACGAAACTGATACAATCACGCTCCATAGTGAGCCAATAATACCCTGCTCGAAGAATCTTCTTCGCCAATACATATCCTCTCATATGTGGCCCACAAACTCCAGAATGCACCTTTATCATAACTGTCACGGCTTGACCAGCATCTATACATCTTAGCAATCCCAAGTCTGGTGTTTTTTTGTACAAAACTCCTCCACTGAGGAAAAACCCATTTGCCAATCGTCGAATGGCTCGCTTTTGATCTCTGGTAGCATGTGTCGGGTATATACCCATTCTAAGGTACTCATTGACATCATAGAACCATGGTTCGCCATCTAATTCCTCCTCTATCATGTTACAATAAGCATGCTGATCACGAACCTGAATATGAAACGGGTCAACATGAATTTTGTCTGGATGGTGCAACATTGATGCTAAGGTGGCCAAAGCATTGGCAACCTCATTATGAACTCTCGGGATGTGCCTAAACTCTACTGATTGAAATCGTTGACACAGATCGTGCAAACATTGTCGATACGGTATGAGCTTCAAATCCTGTGTTTCCCATTCTCCTTGAATCTGATGCACCAGGAGGTCCGAGTCTCCCAAGACCAAAACATCCTGTACATCCTTGTCTGCAGCTAACCGTAAGCCCAAAATGCATGCCTCATATTCAGCCATGTTGTTAGTACAATAGAAATGTAGCTGAGCCGTAACAGGATAATGATGTCCTGTTTCAGAAATAAGTACCGCTCCTATTCCAACTCCCTTCGCATTTGTATCTCCATCAAAGAAAAGCTTCCACCCTGGTTCCTCAGTCAATCCCAACTCATCGATATGTATCACTTCTTCATCAGGAAAATACGTCCTCAGCGGCTCGTATTCTTCATCAACAGGATTCTCAGCCAAATGATCCGCTAACGCCTGGGCTTTCATTGCAGTCCTTGTCACATAGACGATGTCGAATTCCGTGAGTAGTATTTGCCACTTCGCCGGTCTTCCCGTGGGCATAGGCTTCTAGAAAATATACTTCAATGGGTCCAGACGAGATATGAGGTAAGTAGTATAAGATGACAAATAATGCTTCAACTTCTGTGCCACCAAAGTTAGGGCGCAACATGTCTTCTCAAGTTGAGTGTACTTAACCTCATAAACCGTAAACTTCTTGCTGAGATAATAGATGGCCTGCTCCTTCCTTCCTGTGATATCGTGTTGCCCCAATACACATCCAAATGAATTCTCCAGGATCGTTAGATAGAGAATCAACGGTCTTCCTGGCTCGGGTGGAACCAACACATGTGGATTCGATAAATACCCTTTTATCTGGTCAAATGCTTCCTGACACTCTTCGATCGATTCTATCGCAGAATCTTTCTTCAGTAGCCGAAAAATGGGTTCACAAGTCACTGTGAGTTGAGCGATAAACCTACTGATATAATTCAACCTTCCCAACAGACTCATTACTTCGGTCTTGTTCTTCGGATGTGGCAATTCTTAGATGGATTTAATCTTTGACAGGTCCAACTCAATGCCTCGCCAACTGACTATGAATCCCAACAGTTTTCCAAATGGAACACCAAATGCACATTTGGCAGGGTTGAGCTTAATATCGTACCTTCGAAGTCTTTGAAAAAACTTCCTTAGGTCTCCTACGTGGTCTGCCTGATGCTTGGATTTTATAATCACATCATCCACGTATACCTCGATCTCTTTGTGTATCATATCATGAAACACAGTAGTCGTTGCCCTCATGTATGTTGCCCCGGCATTCATCAAGCCACATGGCATTATCTGATAGCAATAGGTTCCCCACTGCGTAATAAAAGCCGTCTTCTCTACATCTTCCTCATCCATCAGAATCTGGTAATACCCAGCATAGCAATCCACAATAGACCCGATCTCACGTTTGGCACAATTATCAATCAAGATATGGATGTTGGGTAACGGGAAGTTATCCTTTGGGCTTGCTCTATTCAGATTGCGATAATCAACACATATCCTGATTTTTCCATCTTTCTTCGGTACTGGCACCACATTAACCAACCAACTAGGATATCGAGTAACCCGAATAACCTTTGCATTAAACTGTTTGGTTAATTCTTCCTTAATATTCACACTCATGTCGGTTTTGAACTTCCTCAATTTCTGCTTGACAGGAGGGCATACCGGGTCAGTGGGCAATTTATGAACCACTAAATCGGTGCTCAAACCCGGCATGTCATCATATGACCATGCAAAAACGTCTTTGAACTTAATAAGTGCTTTGATTAATTCTTCCCTGATGTTTGGTTCAATGTGGACGCTTATTTTAGTTTCCCGAATGTCATCCGCATCCCCCAGATTGATGGCTTCTGTGTCATTTAAGTTGGGCTTGGATTTCTCTTCAAATTGGCTTAACTCTTTGTTAATTTCTTCGAAGGCTTCATCCTCCTCGTATTTCGATTCCTCATCATATTCTGCCTCTTGCATTATTAGTTCGAAATCAGATTGATTTTTTAGACTAGGTTGAAGATCCGTCGTGCATGCCATGTCATTAGGACTAGTATAAAGTGAATTATTCAGAAAAACAGAAAGAAGAAAACAAAATTAAAATAAAATCAGGAGTAAAGAAGAAACTTTCATTGATTGAAGTACGTGATAACAAGGTTTCACACTTTGACAATTACAAAATAAAGGAAAACTGGATTACAACCCTAGAATAATCCGGCCAATCATGAAGGAAAATCAGAGCTTACTACCAAGACTCCCTCTACATGGGAAGAGGAGTAGCCATCCAATTGTTGATCTTGGCCTTAGGCCCCACAAACTGCATGTCTGCCTTACTGGATCCTTCCCCAGCTTCTACCATGTTGACTTCGGTGAATAATCTTTTAAAACCTTCATCCAAATCTCCATTTACACCAATTAGTGACCCTGTAACCTTGGACAACAATTGCTTTTTGATGCTCGGCCTGACAAAAGATCGGGGCAGGCGTGGGATTGGCTTGGGAAGGACCATGCCCTTTTCTTCATCTTGCGGGCCCGTCGCACATCCACCGATGTAGGCTTGAACCCCAGCCTAAAGGTATCCAGATTTTTGGGCAAAGAAACCGGTTGAACAATACCTTGAAGATCAGCCCCCAAACCTTTGGCTGGCACAAACCCGTTCTTCAGTATCTCCGAGGCTACCATGACAGTTGCAGCCGCTATTCTGGGGAGTGGGATGCTTCCACCCTCAGGAACTTTGTCCACTGAATCCATATCGCAAACCTGGTAAACCCACGGCCCCTTGTCATCATTAGTCTCTATGAAGGGTATGATGGCATCACTTACGGTGCATGTATTGTCTTCCCCATGCACTACGATCTCTTGTCTATCCCACTCTAATTTGACTATCTGATGTAGTGTAGAAGGCACTGCTTTGGCAGCGTGAATCCATGGTCGCCCCAATAAAAGATTATATGATACTACGATGTTTAACACTTGAAACTCCATGTTGAACTCGATCGGACCAATTGTCAATTCAAGTATGATGTCACCCACTGTGTGTACCACCCTCTTCAAACCCTCGAACGTAGATGTTGTTCTTGTGAATTCTGTCATTATCAACCTTCAGTTTGTTCAAAGTGGACAACAGACAAATATTGGCACTGGACCCATTATCAATCAGTACTCGAGTGACTACCGAGTCTTCACACTTCACGGTCAAATAGAGAGCTCTATTATGCTCTGTACCCTCCACAGGAAACTCATCGTCGGAAAATATCACCCGGTTCACCTCAAAAATCTTGTTCGCTATTTTCTCCAGATGGTTCATAGAGATCTTATCCGGCACATGGGCTTCGTTCAGAATTCTCATCAATGCCCGGCGGTGCTCGTCTGAATGGATCAATAATGATAGCA
This sequence comes from Nicotiana glauca, assembly GCA_026770625.1. Lineage (NCBI taxonomy): Eukaryota > Viridiplantae > Streptophyta > Magnoliopsida > Solanales > Solanaceae > Nicotiana > Nicotiana glauca. The sequence continues at coordinate 17,883 of MU770851.1, read as the reverse complement.
ATGAGATCTGTGCTGGGGTCTTCCTCAACTGCTCCACAATGGAGTAATCTTGTGCCTTTATCTTCTCCAAAAATTCCTCCACCTCTTCCTCCGTCACTGGCTTCTTTATTGCTGCAGGATTGGCCCTTCTTAACTCTGCGGGAGCAAAACACCTTCCCGAACGAGTTAGCCCTTGGGCTTCACACACTTCTTCCACAACTTCCTTCCCCTTATACATCACTGTCACTTAACTGTAACTCCATGGCACGGCCTTCTCACTGATTATCGGCAACTTCATTACTGGCCTGATAACAACTGGTTCAATGTGGGCCCCCTTCACGACTACCACAAGTGTGTTTGTTACCCCCTACATCAGTACCTTGACTGGCTTTGGTTTCTTTGTAGCAATGGACGACCCTTTCCCCATCACCACAACTGGCTTGGTGTCTACACTCTTCAGCTGTACCACTGCCTTCTCATTGGTTATTTTTTCCTTGGGACTGGCTTTACTGGCCCAGATCATTATTACTGTTTGCGAGGGCTTCTTCAACTTCCCTCCCGTGTGCACTAGTTCGATCATGTGGGCCTCATGGTGTGATGGAAAGGGATTCTGATTAATGTTTGGTGCCTCTGCCGCCTGAACCTCAATCCTATTTGTGTCGATAAGCTCTTGCACGACAATTTTTAATTTTCAACATTTCTCAGTATCATGTCCGGGGGCCCCCGAACAATATTCACACCTTACTGAATGGTCCAGATTTTTAAGAAGGTGATCGGGCATTTTAGGCTCAATAGGATTCAACAGGCCTAACTGCCTCAATTTGTGGAAAAGAGCGGTATAGTATTCTCCCAGTGGAGTAAATGTTCTCTGCTTTTGCATCCTCTTATTCCTGAAAGGTTAATTCCCACAGAAACCTAACCTTGGAGGATTTCTATAGGCCCTTGGGGGTGGATATGTGTTTTGTGGGGGTGGGTATGTGTTTTGGGGAGCCGGCACACGCCATTACGGGTGAGCCGGAGGCTGGGTATATATTTGGGTGTGATGGACAGAAAAATATGGCTCTGGTGGTGGGTAATAGGGTTGTGGAGGGCTATATGGGGTGTATGGGTAATTCGGGCGGTGGGGTCTGGGCTGGTAGTAGGGTGAAGGACCTCTAGATCTGGACCAAGTACCTGCTTCGACTGTTGCGACTTCCTCTCTCTTCTTTTTCCCGAGCACACCTACCGTGCCGCTCTGGATAGCTTGAGTGGTGGCCTTGATTGCCGAATAACTCATTATCTTGTTAGACTTGAGTCCTTCTTCAATCTTGTCGCCCATCTTTACGACCTCATTGAAGGATTTACGAACTGATGTCACCAGGTGGCCAAAGTAAGTTGGCTCAAAAGTCTGTAAAAAGTAGTTCATCATTTCACCTTCCCTCATTGGCAGATCGACTCTTGCCGCCTGCTCCCTCCAACAGAACCCAAATTCCCTGAAGCTCTCTCCAGGCTTTTTCTCGATTTTTAACAATGTGAGATGGTCAGGGACAATCTCAAGATTATATAGGAAGTGACCAACAAATGCTTGCACCAGGTCGTCCTAGGTATACCACCTGCTAGGATCCTGCCTTGTGTACCATTCTAGTGTGGACCCGCCCAAGCTTTGGCCAAAGTATGCTATCAACAGCTCATCTTTCCCACCGGCCCCTCTCATCTTACTGCAAAAATCGCGCAGGTGTGCCACCGGATCACCATGCCCCTCATACAGATCAAAATTTGGCATTTTGAACCCCACTGGCAATTGAACATTGGGGAAAGGACACACATCTTTATAGGCCACACTGACTTGGCCGCCCAACCCATGCATATTCCTGAAGGACTGCTCCAAGCTTTTCACTTTGCGAAGCACCTCTTCCTGCTCCGAACTCTTGGGTGGCTTCTCAGTTTTCACCGGGAGCTCAAAGTGAGGGGTATAGGTATGTGGTTCGGGAGCTCTGAAGGTGGGTTCAGGAGGATAGTATTGGTTGTTGTGAGCTTGAAACACCGGCTCCCTGGATGATCTTTGCAATGTGGCGGGTGGAGGTGCCACAAAATAGGAACAATTGGTGGAGGAGGGTCGTGCTTGGGTGGTGGATCTTGGGGATTGTAAGGAGTTTTCCCCTGATAGTATTGGTGAATTGGGAAACTCGTTGATGGATCAGTGGGAGGGTACTCCGGAGTTTGTGTCGGTGGGAGAGCAGAGGTAGCGGGAAGGGCTGGTACTGGTTGCCCCCTAGCCCAAGCTAGGTGCATTTCTGCTATCTGTCGTCTCAACCTATCTACTTCCTCCTTCATTATTTGTATTTCTATTTTTTCCTTTTCAACACTATTGTCCAAACCAGACATGCTTTTCGGTATAGATCCTTTAGATCTTGTTTGGTAATGGTAATTTTCCAGTACGTTCTAAAAAACTAAATGTTTGAAATCTCTGGAAAACAACAAACTTGTTAGTTTTTAAGAGTTTAACAGATATGTTATTGCACGTTGGGATGCAATGCACCTAGGAAGTTTAACCATTCCTATCATGTCTTGGCTTCTATTGCATGCGTCATTCCGGCTTCTAACATATATGCCCTCTTTTGAGTGCTTCCCAAACTTTCCTTTATTTCCTTTATTTCTTTCTTTTGTTTTTCTATTATTCCCCTCTTTTCTTTTTAATGGTGGTATAATCTTATATGGATTGCCTACGTATCATGTCCCCGCATGAATCAGACCGTGCGTAGTTCTGACCACAAGTGTGAAAAATAAAGACACCATTTTTAGATTTTTCAATTTTCATTAACAAAACGTTCTATTACAAGGCAAAAACATTTTTGAAAGGAAACTGACAGACTTGATACAGACTACAAACTTTATGCAAAAACGGAAATACAAACTCCAACTAAAGACAAGGAGAATACAGACTCAAACTATGAATGCCTTAGAGCTTTGAATTTTGGTGCCCGCGGGGCGTCGTTCGGCCTCGCCGCGGGCTTTGGTGCAAGGCCCCTCTGCAGATCTTTCAAATCTTCCATGATCTGGTGGAGATAAATCATTATTCAAGCAAAGAAAGTAGTACGGGACATATCCTCACAAGCTAGTCACTTCAGGGTGATGTAGTGCCTGATATCGTCGATTCTTCCCCTGATTTTGTCCCTTTCCATAAGCAATTGCTCTATTCATTAATTTCGCGTCCCCAGTACTTGAGCATTGTGAAAGAGTTGATCCTGAAACTCATGCATCTGTTTCTCCATCCATGCAATCAAGTCATAACAGCGTGTCCTATCAGCTCTGGAGTCTCTGGCTTGTCTGAAGACCCGTTCTTTGAGGGTAGATATTGTTTCTCTCAACATAGTAATGTTCCCCTCATAGTCCCTCTTCATCTGCCGCATATGATGTGCCCGCTCTTCTGTACCTCTTGCCCATCTGGCTTGAATCCTTGCCATTCTAGCTTCAGATCTTTCCCGACCTTTCTGGTATTCAATGATTTGACTTTTTAGCCCATTTCTCAACATGTCGTCAGACCGACTTCTCTGTTGGTTGTTGGCATCCCTTCTTATCTGTCGGATTTGGGTCTTCAAGGCCTCATTTTCTTGGGCCAACTTTTTTTATCCCCTTCGTCGGCAGCAACTTGCACACTGTTTTCAAACTCCAGGTCCCTAATCCGTTGTTTCAGCTTGCCTATTTCTGCCATGTAGTTTTCTTCTTCTGCTAGCCAACCCCACTGTTCTCATGATGACTCGGCAAAATCCTGAAGGTGGGGCCTTTTGGTTAGCCGTTCTGGTCCGTCTCTCGCAATGCTCTTCTTTCTATAGCAGGCGATATATGCAGGTGAGACTTCGCCCCTGGATAGGTTGCGTACTCGAGTTTTTACCGTCAAGTACTGGCATTCATTCCATATAGAACGAACGGTCTCTTCATGAAATTGGCCATCGGTGCTAACCTCGACTGCATAAACACTGAGATCTTCATCTGGGTGTACCATCTGACACCTTCCTATGATTTCTCATCACCCGGTAGGGCACATAAGGCTGAATACCTCGGAGTCCCATTAGGAGGAAGTAAGGACCAGTGGCGGGCATATACACAATTTCTTCTACAAGAAGCCAACCTAACGTCCAATCTATTTGTACCACAGTGATGGCACGGAGATAAGATACCCAATCTTCGAACCCTTCCGGCAATCTGAGCCCTAAAACCCTTGTGTTATATTCTTCAATGCAGCCTTTGTTTGTAGATCTACAGCTCACATACTGAGGATGACGACACAAATGCTCGACCATCCACATCTACAATAATAAATTGCATCCCTCGAAGAAATCTGCCCCGGCTTTACATGCTGTGAGAGCTCGGTATACCTCGGATACTATCATAGGGGCCAGCGTGCTTTTGTTGTTGGTAATTAGGACCTTGACGATTCCAGCCACTTTTAGATCAATGTTTCTATCTTTCTGGGGAAACACCACAATGCCCAAGAAGGCTACCATGAAGGTGAATCGCCTATGTTCATCCCATTTTGTCTGATTCCCTCTACTACAAACCCCGCTTTTTGGATCATTGAACCCTCCTATATGCCCATACCTCTGGTATATGAAATGTAGAGTGGAAAACCCTTATCCAATTCAGAGTACGGGACTCCCTTGCTTATCTTCAGTAGATCCATGAACTTGTGCGAATTGACGGCTCTTGGAGAAATCAGATATTTGTGCCTTAGCCCCTCGGTAATGTCCATATATCATGCTACCTCTTCTAAGGTTGGGGTAAGTTCAAAATCCGAGAAATAAAATACATTATGGGCCGGGTCCCAAAATGTAACCAAAGCCTTTATGATGTCACACCTGGGTCTGACGTTCAACAAACTGGTGAGACCCCCCAGATGTAGTTTGATCTTATCTTGCTCCGGCTTTCTCAAATCCTCCCACCACAAATGCAACTCCAAAGGGATCTTGCTCCTAACTGTTACTGGCAAACTTAGAGTCGTGCTCATTCTGCACATTTATTAAGGGGTTTTAAGCAAAAGGTAAAACTTATTTGACTCAAAACAAAACTAACAACAATGTTTTCAAATTAAAACACAAGACCTGGGTTTTTTCGAACACGGCCTTCCAGCACTTCGGTGACGAAGGTTTTGAGGCTGTGTGGGTTAATTGGTCAAAACCTTAAAAATGACCAAAGGTGGTTGTTTATGCAAAGTCAGCCTTCCGGCGTCCCTTACTGGAACATTTGGCTATTTTTGACAAAAACGGCATCGCCCAACTTATTTATGAAAAAAAATTAAAATTTGACATTTTTTGGCTATTTTTGCAAAATGGGGAGTTGGACCCGATGAGGGTTGCCTACGTATCTCACACCTGTGAGAATCAAACTGGCGTAGTTCGGGCCAAGAAAAATAAACTAACTTTGAAAACAAGACTCTTTTTATTTTGTTTTTCAAATAAATAACACTAAAAAGAAAATTTCCATTTTTTCAAAATTTCAGCAGAGTTTTGACGCTATTTGGGCATTTGTTGTTTTTTCTAAAAATAAGTAGTTATCTCCCTACACTGCTATTTTTTTCTTTTCTCTTTTTTCATAATTTTCCAATATTCACAATTTCAGAAGTCGGTCAGCATGCATGTCTTAAGCAAGAAAATGCGTAAAACAAACAGGATGCAGCAGGATGGTCTTTTTCACTTCAGGTTGCTTGTCCTAGACGGACCCAACCCCTGTGTTGAGTCTCCTAAGTCAAATGCAACATGATGCAAATAAGTGTTCCTACTAGGGATCCGGCATGAGGTTTTGTTATACTAGGTTTATCCTGGGTGTTTGTTCTAGACCTGGCTTACCCGAGCAGACAACTCGAGTCGAGGATGGGAACTGCGTACCGGTAACCAAAAGATCATCCGGTTTTGCAACTCCTCCGAATCCTCGTTCTATTTTGGGATATGACACTAACAGAAAGAAGTCACGAACAGCGTGCACTCCTCGGAGGTAAGAAGAGAAGGTTTCGGCCCAGTTTATATATACAGTTCAAATAATATCAAAGCGGTAAAAAGTAACATTTTTCAGATTTAAGCCCAATCATAAAATAAAATCAGATAATAAATAAATCCAAATACAACAATTATTCTAAGCTCGAATTCTTAAACCCTGAACAAAAGTTCTGGGTTCAGTGGTCCCCACCAGAGGCGCCAGAGATGTCACACCTCCTTTTTACCTACACCACCCTGCAAGGGGCGTAAATACAGGGAGTTTTTCCAATTAAAGGACAATCGAAATGGGATTTATTTATTTAATTCAGAGTCGCCGCTTGGGAGATTTATGGTGTCCCAAGTCACCGGTTAAATCTCGAATCGAGGAAAAGAATGACTCTGTATTACAGTCTGCGAATCAGAAATCCGGATAAGGAATTTTGTTAACCCGGGAGAAGGTGCTAGATATTCCCAAGTTCCGTGGTTCTAGCACGGTCGCTCAACTGTTATATTTGGCTTAAATTATCTGATTTTTAATACATGTTTTTGCCTATGTGCTTTTAACTTTGAACCGCTTTTATTATTATTCAAATGAGAATTGCAACGTCGTGAAAACACATCTTAAACCACGTCACATAAATGTACCCGTGGTTATTGACATATTTCGACTCCGTTGAGATTTGGATTTGGGTCACATAAATGTGCACCCGAGTTTAAGAAGGTAGAATTATTAAACACACGCCTAAAGAGACTAACGCGTTATTATTTTGGGGAAGGCCGTGAAGTTTATTAAACGGTCTATCCCGAATTCTAAGTATCTTAATATATACATTTATCGAGGGCCCCGCAATCTATGTGTTTTATTTGGCGAGGCTCATCTCATATTTTATTTAAAGGTTCATCCTGAAGTGAATATGATTTTCTACTTACTATTTCGTCTCTAGTAATACCAGAAATGCCCTAATTAATTATTGTTGCTTAAGATCTATTATACTATTTAAAAGATAGTCTTGTAATCGAGCCCATGTGGTTCCACCTATAAAATTAGATACAAATTTCCTATGGCTTGGGCTTGAAAGCAGGCTCACATATGCGTTCTGTAAACCTTAGAACTTAGGACTGAATCTTGGGCATCAATATAATTGGGCCGCCGTTTGGCCCAGCCTTTTACATAATTCAACAGACAAGTCACAGATGGGTAGAAAAGATAACTGATTGTGGTGATTAGGTTAACATCAACGGCTAAAACGCTACTTCTAATTATAGTAACAACATTGCAGCATTTATTCCAACTTATTCAAATTATTTTTATACTAATGATATGGAGGCACCAACTCATAATAAACAAGACGGGAAACGTAGTTCTGATAACACGAAGCATGCTGCTTATTTGCAGGTGGATTTAAACTAACAACACTAAAACTGAATTATTGAAATTAAAATAAATAGGGATCTGTGTTTTAATTACTTTTCACTTCAATGTCTAATTCTAAACTATAGCCGCCACATTAAACCAAACAACACCATATAGAAACTACTGATTTAAAGGGAATGAAAATCAGATCTAGAGTTAAAAAGTTCTTTTAGTACAAATTATAAAAGGTTCTAAGCACCTACGTCTCTACTACTGCTGCCATGTATCCAATACTCAAATTCACAGAAAATTGGATAAACTGATATCAAATTAATAGGATTCAGATCTCATTTCTTTAATTAAACAGTACACACAGTTCTTCACACGTCAATTGGTGCTGGAAAAATACCTGGAATACAAAAGAGGAGAAACATGAGTGATTAGCAACAGCAATACAACAGCAATCAACAACAATTCCCAGCAGCAATTCAACTCAAATTTCAAAGCCCAGAAGAGTTTGAAAAACCAAGCACGCTCGATAGAACAGCCTAAAAAAGATACCAAAACTCAGGAATGAACCAAAGGACTGAAGTTAAACAATCATCTGATATACCAGTTGTCCCAAGCCAAACAGACTCAAAGAAAATGGACCAAGGAACTGAATTCAAACTCAAAACTTGAAAAGTGATGAGCAAGCTCAATGAAACAGTGCTCTCTTTTCCTTAGCATTTCCAAAGTTCCTTAAAACCATCCAAGAAATGATTAAACTCTCTCTAACTGATAAAAAAACTGAAATCCTACAATACTTTCTGTTTCTCTGTATGTTTCAATTTGAAATTGAAAGGCCCTCCATACTCTCAAAAATGCTCCCTCAGACTGATTGAAGAGGCCCCTAAGACTGATTTCACAAGCTCTCAGAATGCTCTCTCTCTCTCTCAAGCTCTGGAATCCTCTTTCAGATGGTATTCTTCTCAAAACTCTATGTGTATCAATGTATTCCACCCTTATGGTCTTTTTTTCTCAGAATCTGAAGAAGTCCCTTTCTTATTGTCCTAATGCCTCTATTTATACCAAAAATAAACCTCTCTTAGCCCTTGAAGCACTCAAACTAATAAGAAAACCAATCTGCCCATCAACTCCATGAAACCCCACTACTACATGTTTCATTGCTTTGTTCAAGGGTTATGGGTGACTTGTTTTTTAATTACTCCCCTTAACCCTTACCCATACCATTATGTTTTGTTCCCCGTTATTATTAAACAAGACATTAGTTTAATGGTTATATTGGTACTTTACTGACAACCCACTTAGCTAGACTATTTGCAAACTTTTAATTCCCAAACTACCCTCTGGTACCCTGAACTATTATCCTACATGAACCCCTTTCAATATGTACAAAACCATATCAGCTATCTAATTAAGAGAACCTAGGTTAATCCCTAATTAATCACTAGAACAAATAAGGCTGAATTTAAGCCTAATTCATATCAGACCCTTATTAGCTATAACCAATTCACAATTCCTAACAATTAATCAACATACGAATGGGACAAAATAAACACAACTAATCCTAATGAAAGGAACTGTAAACCAGATAAAAAACAAAGAAAATCAAATATACCCAGTAATCATTCTTAACACAAACATGAATTAGCTAATAACAAAACTTACTTAATCGACTCGCCAGTTTATGACATATGCCAATCAATCAGAAGAAAAATGGACCAAAAATATTAGACCAGACCCCCATTCATTTCATACCAGACCCCCAGTCATTTCAGTTGAAACTTTAAACTAAGTTTGAATCCGAAACGGACCTTAATTGAGTGTTCTCGACTAAGAACACTCGACTAAGGTCAATTACGACCTCAAATTCCTTACCTTGAATCGACTCCAAGATTTGGTTCTTCTAGGGTTCGTCAAGTTCTAGCTTGATTCGAATGGAACTGACATAGGATTTGGGACAAGGGGGTTTGGGTGGTCAACTGGTGTTGATTTGGGGTGGTTTAGGTTTGGCGCCGCCACCAAAGGATCTTGTGGCGGTGCTAGGGTTCTTGGCTAAAAATTGAAATTCGAGGAGGGGGATTGGGATTCGAGGGAAACCAATGTCATTTTAGTGGTAATGGAGGTCCAGTGGTGGCATGGTGGTAATTTGGTGTCACACAGAAGACCTAAGGTTCGAGGTCGACTTCTTCGATCTAATATTCAAAAAGATACATTGAGATTTTGAGGAAAACTGTTAGGATGATTGAAATGGGGAGGTTGTGGGGAGTTCAGGGTGTAAAACTGGTGGGGTTTGGAGACTGACCGCCGCCGTGGGCGATTTCCGGCGGACGGTCAGCGGCGGAGTGAGGCGGAGGGAGACGGACCTGTCTCTGAGGCTCAGACATGAAGAAGTGAGGAGGGCTATGAAGGGGGGCTGGGGTGAGGTGTGAGCTTATATACCGATGTGATGACCCAAAGGGTCATCACCGGATTTCTCCCTTATTCCGTGCTTCCGAGTTTTTTGAAACCTCACTTATAGGTGCCTTGATTTGCGTGCGCAGTCCAGGCGTGTAGCCGGGAAGCTTTAATGTTGAAATATGTGGAAAAAATTTGAAGAATTTTGATATTAATATGATTAAAGTTGACTTCGGTCAACATTTTTGGTAAACGGACCCGGACCCGTGATTTGACAGTCCCGGAGGGTCCGTAGAAAAATATGGGACTCGGGCATGTGCCTAGAGTCAAAATCCGAGGTCTAGAACCCGAGTAAAAGAATTTTTCTGTTAAATTGTTTTTCTAAAATTGTTAAGGAAAATGGAAATAAAAATTTATTAAAAGACTATGGTATCGGGCTCATATTTTGGTTCCGACGCCCGGTACAAGTCTTAAATATGTGTTAAGTGCTTTCTGTAAAGTTTGGTTGAAAACGGACGTCGTTTGACGTGTTTCGGACTATAAGTTCCAAATTTGAAAGTTTATGAAACTTAGAAGAAAATCATGTGATTTGAGGCTTGATTCATTGATGTTGATGTTATTTTGGCGATTTGATCGCGTGAGTAAGTCCATAGGATATTTTTGAGATTGTGTGTTTATTTGATTTGGAGCCCCGAGGGCTCGGATGAGTTTTGGATATGTGTCGGATTGCATTTCTCATTATTGGAAAAAATCCGGTATTCTGCTTCTGTGATCTTCGCAATTGCAAAGTGGAGACTTGCAATTGCGAGCTCGCAAATGCGAGCCATTTATCACAATTGCGATTTCTGAGATTTGAGGCCTATGATCACAAATGCAATAGTACTCTTCGCAAATGCGAAGAAGAGGAATCAGGCTGATGATCGCAAATGCGACAAAATGTTCGCAAACGGGAACCTTCCTCAAATGGCCCAAGTTCGCAAATGCGAACCAAAGTATCGCAAATGCGAAAGTCCCAGCATTGGCCTAGCTTCGCAAATGCGAAGCTTGTTCGCAAATCCCATATTTGGTCAAGGTTCGCAATTGCGAACCCCTGTTCGCAATTTCGACATCAGAGACCTGCATTTTTCATACTTAGTCGAATTTTCACCTCATTTCTTCATTCTTTCAACTCAAACACTCCATAGGCGATTTTCCAAGAAAACTTTCTTCTCCAATCCATTTGTAAGTTGATTTTCACTTAATTTCTTCAATCTTTAACATCATTTATCATTTTTTCATCTTAAAAATCAACGTTTTCATTGGTAAAAATGGGGATCTTAGGTAGAACCTAGGTTTTCTTAAAATTGAGGATTTGGACCTCAATTTGAGGTCCAATTTCAAAACAAATCATAGATATGAACTCGTGGGGGAATGGGTAACCGGGTTTTGGTTCGAACCTCGAGTTTTGACCACGTGGGTCCGGGGGCATTTTGGGAATTTTTAGTAAAACTTTGGGAAATTCATTTTCATGCATTCAAGTTGATTCAATTAGCCCTTGTTGATACATTCAAGTAATTTGTGACTAGATTCGCGCGGTATTGTGGAGAATTCGAGGGGTAAAGCTATACTAGAGGCTTGAGTGGATTTTTGGAGCATTTGAGGTAAGTGTTTGATTTAACTTTGGCTTGAGGGAATAGGATTAGAGTATTATAGATTGCTATATGCTAAATGATCGAGTACGGTGTATAGGTATGGTGACGAGTATCTATACACTGGTGTCTATCATGACCGTGGGTCTTTGTTGTTAGTTGTTCTTGGTATATTTGGGACCCTTCCAAAACTAATTAATGAACTCTACATAATGTGAGGAGTTGAGGATCAATTGTGAATTTGTGAATTCTTTGGAGCATTGGCTCGAACGATAAAACACTATTGAGTAAGAATTGAAAGAATTGGTAAGAAATGTGATTAAATCCCTTGCCGGGATGACTTGAGTATATTGGTTATCTCCCTTGCCGGGATGTAGAAGTTATTGCCATTGCTCCCTTGTCGGGACTTAGTTGTTTATTTGTGTGTCCCCTTGCCGGGACATTTCTCATTACTATTTATTCCCCTCGCCCGTTTGGTTGTGATTGTTGTTTGGGTGAGGAAGAGTGATAATGTATGAAGGGTCATTCTGTGCCATTGTTAATTATATTATATTATGCACGAAGGGTCATTTCGTTCCATTGTTGATTATATTTGCACGAAGGGTCATTTCGTGCCATTGTTAATTATATTATGCACGAAAGGACATTCCGTACCATTGTTGATTATATTATACACGAAGGGTCATTCCGTGCCATGAAATGAGAGATTATGTGAGGAAAGCACGAAGGGTGATGCCGTGCATTTTGTTTGATTGCTTTGGGTGAGGATGAGAGTAAAAGCACGAAGGTTGATG
>MU770844.1:0-18312 GCA_026770625.1 Nicotiana glauca | reverse complement strand
CAACTAAAACCAACTCAATCCCATCCGATCAACTCAAATACCGATATTGAAACATGAAGCAACACAACATGGGGGGGGAACGGGGTGGTAAATCACATGACGACGGGTCGGGTCATCACAACGGGTTATGCCGGGATAAAAGAAAAGGGTCCTTGGGTTATGCGAGGGAGGTCCACGGGTTATGCCGGGATAAAAGAAAATGGTCCTTGGGTTATGCCAGGGTGGTCCACGGGTTATGCTGGGATAAAAGCAAAATGGTCCCTGGGTTATGCTAGGGAGGTCCACGGGTTATGCCGGGATAAAAGAAAATGGTCCTTGGGTTATGCCAGAGAGGTCCACGGGTTATGCCGGGATAAAAGAAAATGGTCCTTGGGTTATGCCAGGGAGGTCCACGGGTTATGCCGGGATAAAAAAAAATGGTCCTTGGGTTATGCCAGGGAGGTCCACGGGTTATGCCGGGGTAAAACAAAATGGTCCTTGGGTTATGTCAGGGAGGTCCATGGGTTATGCTAGGATTTGGAAAGAAAACGCTCCTTGGGTTATGCCAGGGAGATCCTCAGGTTATGCCGGGATTTGGAATGAAAATGCTCCTTGGGTTATGCCAGGGAGGTCCACGGGTTATGCCGGGGTAGAAGGAAAAGGTCCTGTGCTACTATGATTTGTTTTTCTTTTGTGGTTTTCATTTTTATTTCTTTCTTCTACTTCTCTTTCTCCTTCTTTTCTTTTCTTTTATTTTTCCCTTTTTAATTAGCAAAACGCATGAAAGAATTTCGGGAAACTTCCCTTTCTGTAGCTTTCCTGCGGCAACGCTATTTCGCATTTATTTCTTTTTGGGTCGCACCTACTTCTTGCACGGTTGCTCCGAATAAGACCTATTTTCCACAAAGAACGATTTGTTAGTTTGAAACGGTGGTTGGTTTTGTGGCCTTGATTATCCCAATTGCTTGATCCCGGCCCCCTTTCCATTGAGAAATTTTTCCATTTGTTGGCCTTGAAGGTGAATCTCTTTTCAAACCGACCGGGTTCATCTCTCAGGGTTTCATTATGACTCGCCCGTTTGGGCTCTGGCCGTTTCACTTTATTCTGCATTTGCCTTTGATTTTCTTTCTTTTCCAATGCCTTTGCTTCGAAAGCGTCAACCACTATGGTCAGTCGGGATTGGCCTGACGCACTCGCTGAGGCTGGGCATTTTCTTTGAATCTGACCAGGCTGAGCCCGATAGAACCAATCCTGCCACCTTTCTTTGTAGTAATTCCGGAATCAGTGTTAAACCGAAAGGGATTCAAGGAAGAAATATACAAAAGGCGAGCAAACGAGTTTAAAGAGAAGCATCCCTTTCGAGGGAGAAGAAGGACTTATTTGGGGTGTGCATGCTGGCTTCAATGAACATGACATGCTTCTTGGACTGGACGCCTGACCCACACAAACTTTCCAGCTTCTCGTGGACCCATTGATCCGCATTTCAAAACCAGGGAACTTTGCCAGGACTCTTTTAGTGATGAGATGTCTTCTTTTCGGCCGACAGCGCCCTTTGCGGGTTTTCGCCAATCGACCTCTCTCATTTCTCTTCTCACCGTCGCCCGATAGTGCTCTTTGCGAGTTTTCACTAAGCAGGCTCTCTCATTTTCAGTTTCTCTACTCACCATTGCCTTATGGTGCCCTAGGGTTTTCACCGATAAGACTCTCTCATTTTATTTCTCTCAATTTGAGTTGTATCAAATTCCAACGATGACGTTTTCCACTTCCCCGCCTTTGCCAATTGATCGGAAGGACTTGGACAAGGTTTTTTTGGGGTAAGAATGATTTCGGGCAGAACTACAACTTTAGAACCATTTCGGCGAATTCAGGATCGAACCATAATATCATCTTCCCCAGTTTCAACTTTTGGGAAATTGGAATTTTTGTTTTGGTGTGGCTGAACCTCAGGGAGAGGCTGCCTACGTACCCTTTCGGATCAAGTCAAACGCAGTTCAGGCAAATGTTTTTTTTTTTTTTTTTTTCTTTTTCTTTTTCTTTTTTTTTTTCTTTTTCTTTTCCTTTTCCTTTTTCTTTTTCTTTTTCTTTTACTTTTTTTTTCTTTTCTTTTCTTTTCTTTTTCTTTTCTTTTCTTTTTCTTTTCCTTTTCTTTTCGTACTTCCGGGTTCCAAAGAGGGTAATTAAAGAAACGTAACCGGCTCAAAGAGTTTACGAAGGATTGATAGTGTTTGTGGTAGCGGGAAGGAAAGCCTTCGTCATCTCAATTGCACAAAATGCCATCATCCCAGGAGGTTTAGATATAGTACCTTATTACTGCATCCGCATTGACTGCTGTTTCAGGATCATTTCCTACAATGTCTCCTAGATACATTGCTCCTTTTGGCAAAATCTTTTGGATTATGTATGGACCTTTCCAATTGGGAGAAAACTTTACTTTTGCTTCTTGATGATGAGGGAGAATGCGTCTGAGCACGAGCTGTCCCACTTCGAAGTTCCTGGGACGTACTTTCTTGGTATAGGCGCGGGCCATTCTTTGTTGGTACAACTGCCTATGGCACACTGCGGCCATCCATTTTTCATCAATTAGTGACAACTGCTCTAGCCGGGTTTTAACCCACTCACTGTCCTCGATTTATGCCTCAACGATTATACGAAGCGAAGGAATTTCTACTTCTGCGGGTATGACTGCCTCAGTTCCGTAAACCAATAAGTATGGGGTGGCTCCGATTGATGTACGCACTGTGGTGCGATACCCGAGTAATGCAAAAGGCAGTTTTTCATGCCATTGCCTGGAGTTTTGAATCATCTTTCTCAAAATCTTCTTGATGTTCTTATTCGCTGCTTCAACGGCACCATTGGCTTTTGGCAGATAAGGGGTAGAGTTTCTGTTCGTTATCTTGAATTGTTCACATACCTCTCCCATCAAACGACTATTCAAGTTCGCCACATTGTCGGTAATGATAGTTGTAGGAATACCAAAGCGACAAATGAGATTGGAATGCACAAAATCTACCACAACTTTCTTGGTGACCGACTTGAGAGTGATGGCCTCAACCCATTTTGTGAAGTAATCGATTGCAACCAATATAAATCTATGCCCATTTGAAGCTTTTGGCTCGATTGGCCTAATGACGTCCATACGCCAGGAAACAAACGGCCAAGGTGCTGACATCGGATGGAGCTCCGCTGGAGGTGCATGAATCGAATCACCGTGCACCTAGCATTGATGACATTTTCGAACAAAGCTGAAGCAATCCTTTTCCATGGTCATCCACTAATATCCCGCTCGCAGGATTTTCTTTACCAACACATATCCGTTCATATATGGTCCGCACACCCCTGCGTTCACCTCATGCATAATTCTTCCAGCTTCTTCGGCATCAATGCATCTTAGCAAGTTGAGGGCCGGAGTCCTTTTATACAAAACATCACCGCTTAAGAAGAAACCGCTCGCATGCCTTCTAATGGTTCTTTTCTGATCTCCCGTAGCTTGCTCGGGGTATTCTTGTGTTTTCAGAAATCTTTTGATATCAACATACCAAGGCTGAATGTTGGGTTCCACCTCGACCGCATTACAATAATCGTGCCTCTCTTTGATTTGAATTTCCAAGGTATCAATATAGGCATTGCCTGGGTAAGGCAGCATTGAAGCTAGAGTGGCGAGTGCATCAGCTAGTTCATTGTGACATCGAGGAATGTACCTGAATTCTATTGGCTTGAAGCGTTTAGTGAGATCTTCCACGTGCTGCCGGTATGGGATAAGCTTAACATCTTAAGTCTCCCACTCCCCTTGTGCTTGCCAGATAATCAAATCGTAGTCCCCCATGATCAATAAGTCCTCAACTTCCTGGTCAATTTCCATATTCATGCCCATGATGCAGGCTTCATATTCAGATGTGTTGTTTGTGCAGAAAAATCGGAGCCTAGCTGTAGCTGGATAGTGCTGACCATTGGGCGATATCAAGATTGCTGCAATGCCTATACCTCTTGCGTTTACAGCTCCGTCAAAGAACATTTTCCAAGCACGAGTATCTTCAGAGATAGCTTCTACTGAATTAACTTCTTCCTCTGGGAAGTATGTGCTCAATGGTTGGTATTCCTCGTTAACCGGGTTTTCCACTAAATGATCTGCCAACTCCTGGGCTTTCATTGCCGTACGAGTGACATATACTATGTCAAATTTAGTGAGCAGGATTTTCCATTTTGCCAGTCTCCCAGTGGGCATCGGTTTCTGGAATATGTATTTCAAAGGATCCAACCTGGTTATGAGGTAGGTAGTGTGGGCTTGAAGATAGTGTCTCAGCTTCTGAGCGACCCACGTTAGAGCACAACATGTTCTCTCCAACAAAGTATACTTAGACTCGTAGTTGGTGAACTTGTTACTCAGATAGTAGATCGCNCGCCCTAGCTCGGGTGGGACCAACACCGGAGGATTTGACAGATATTCCTTGATCTTGTCGAAGGCCTCTTGACATTCGGATGTCCATTTGATTGCTGCATCTTTCTTTAACAGGTTGAATATGGGCTCACATATGGTAGTCAGCTGAGCTATGAACCGACTAATATAGTTTAACTTTCCTAATAAACTCATCACTTCTTTCTTAGTTTTCGGAGGAGGTAGATCTCGAATAGCTTTTATCTTTGTTGGATCTAACTCGATACCTCTTCTACTGACTATAAAACCCAGGAGCTTGCCTGATGGAACTCCGAAGGCACATTTGGCCGAATTCAGCTTCAAATCATACTTGCGCAACCGTTCAAAGAACTTTCTCAAATCTTGAACGTGGTCACTCTGAGTGCGGGACTTGATGATTACGTCATCCACATACACCTCTATCTCTTGGTGCATCATGTCATGGAAAATGGCGGTCATGGCTCTCATATAGGTTGCCCCGGCGTTCTTCAGCCCAAATGGCATGACTCGATAGCAGTAGGTGCCCCAGGGTGTAGTGAAGTCTGTCTTCTCGGCATCTTCTTCATCCATCAACACCTGGTGATATCCCGCGTAAAAATCCATGAAGGACTGTATTTCATGTTTGGCGCAGTTATCAACAAGGATGTGGATGTTGGGCAACGAAAAATTATCTTTGGGACTCGCCCTATTCAAATCTCTGTAGTCCACACACACTCGGGTTTTCCCATCTTTCTTTGGCACAGGAACCACATTGGCTAACCATGTAGTATATCGGACCACCCGGATTACCCCTGATTTCAGCTGTTTTGTGATTTCTTCTTTGATCTTATCACTGATATCGGTTTTAAACTTCCTTTGCTTTTGTTGCACTGGGGGACAATCGGGGTAAATTGGCAGTTTGTGCACCACTAGATCCACACTCAGTCCTGGCATATCGTGATACGGCCAAGAAAACACATCTTTAAACTCAAACAAGAGTTGGATTATTGCATCTCGAGTTTTCTCATCTGTGTGAATGCTTATTTTGGTTTCCCTTATTTCTTCGGCAGTTCCTAAATTAACCGGTTCAGTGTCATTCAGATTTGGCTTAGGTTTGTTCTCAAATTATTCCAATTCTCGGTTTATTTCCCTAAAAGCCTCCTCTTCATCATATTCTGGTTCTTGATTCATTATTTCACAATTAAACAGCATGTTTGAGTCTGGGCATGAAGTCCGCAAGCATGTCATGTTATTTAAAGCTGCATTATTATCACTGAAAAGAAAAGATAAAAGAGAAAAATAACAAAAATCAGAAAGACTAAAGAGAAAATGGACGATGAAATATTGATTTCATTTCTTGGAATTTTAGGAAGATAACAGGGTTTACATTCATGAATTCAAAAGACAAGAAACTAAAAGAAACATCCGAGTTACACTCTGAAATAACCCGAGATGCAGCAAAGGTGACAAGGCTAGTCTACCGGGACTCCCGCCTGATCGGGAAAGGCGTAGCCTTCCAATTTTGGAGTTTGGCGTCTGGTCCCATGTAGAGCACTTCAGCGGTGCTAGTCCCTTCCCCTGGCTAGACCATGTTGGCTTCATAAAGCATTTGCCTCATAGCTCCACATATATCTTCTATTTCATCAGCACTGAACACCTTATCTTCCACTTCTGTGCCATACTTAGGCTTGACAAAGGTCTCATACAGATGTGGCAATAGTTGCGGCAAAACCCATCCATCTTTTTTTCTTTCATCGGCCCATTTCTCATCATCTGGGGTAGGGTGAAAGCCTATCTCAAAATACTTTCTTGATGCAGGTAGTGTTACCGGTTCGGCTATTCCTTGCAAAGCTTTTCCCAACCCTTTTCCTGGTTTGAAACCATGTCTAATCATTTCCTTGGCCACCATGATCGAAGCATTGGATAAGAAAGGCTGGGGGCATGGGTGTCCCTCCTCATACTGATCAGCTACCACGATATCAAAGGCTTGATAGACAATATGCTCACTTCCCTGCTTCGCCTCCAGGCATGGGACAGATGGGTCACGATATATGGACAGCTCCTCTTCCCCGTGGACCACGATCTCCTGATCTTCATGCTCAAATTTCAGCATCTGGTGGAGGGTTAAGGGCACTGCTCCTGCAGCATGGATCCAAGGCCTTCCCAAAAGAAAATTGTAAGATGTGTCCATGTCTATCACTTGGAAGGTCGCCTCGAAATCCATCGGGCCTATGGTCAATATCAAATCAATTTCGCCGATGGTATCCCTTTTAACACCATCGAAGGATCTCACGCAAACATTATTTGGACGAATCCTTCCTGTCCCTATTTCCATTCCTTGCAAAGTGGAGAGTGGGCAGATGTCAACCCCCGAGCCTCCGTCCACCATGACCTGCTTAACGTAGTAACCTTCACATTTGACTATTAGGTGCAAGGCTTTATTGTGGGCATCTCCTTCTGGAGGCAAATCACTTTTACTGAAAGAGAGTTGGTTGACAGCGAAGAATCTTTCTGTCATCCTTTCAAGTTGTTCAATCGAAGTCTCGGTAGGCACATATGCTTCATTCAGAGTTTTCATAAGGATTTTCTGATGTTCCGCGGATTTGGTCACCAATGACAGCAATGACACTTGCTCAGGAAACTTCCTCAACTGGTCTACTATTTCATAATCTGGCATTTTCATTTTCTGAAAGAATGTCTCTGCTTCTTCAGCGCTCACCGACTTCTTAGATGGAAAACGCATTCATGTGGCACTGTTTATCTCTTGTATATCTGAATATTTTTCAACAGGGACTGTCCCTGGCAGTTCTCCCAAAATTTCCTTGCCTTTGTATGTGACCACTGTTTGTTGGTAGTTCCACGGCACTGCAGAGGGGTCGGTCGTGGGCTTATGTGGTGCACGTCCAATAACCATTGGCTCACTCAGCCGAGGTGGTTTAATTGTCCCCCACACCACGTAAGTCCCTTTCGGCACATACATATGTGTCCCCTTCTTCACTTCACACTTCCTCGGAGTGCTCACAAATAGTGGTTTCTCTTGATGACCTCGCGGCACATAAAGAACCTCGTGTTTAGGAGGCACCGGCTTTGCTTTTGTCTCAGTTTTCTCCTCAGGCTCAGTGTTGATAGCTTTATTCTTCTTCTCCTCTTTTCCCTGCTTCGGAGCTACCTTGGTTTCCTTTCGGCACTGGCAATAGCAATTATGGCTTTCAGAGCCGGGTCAAAGTATCGGTCTTCACAAATCATACCGATTACTGACCCGTTGTTGTGAGCGGGCAAAGGGTTATTGGTAACATTCGGGACTTCTTCATCCTTCAACACTATTTTCCCTTGTTCGATCAAATCTTCCATAGCCTTTTTCAATGTCCAGCAGTCATTGGTATGATGGCCTTCTACCCCTGAATGGTATGCACACCTGACACCCCGCTGATATGATGGTGATTCCGGGTTTTGCCCGTTTGGGGGTATGGGTTGCAGCAAATTCATCTGGACAAGCTTAGGGAACAAGGTGGAGTAGGGTTCACCGATTGGTGTAAAAGTTTGTCGTCTAGGTGGTTCCTGAGGGCGGAAGTTATTTGGTGGTGGTCGAGGGTTATATTGGTTTTGGTAAGGTGGCTGGTTTCTCTGGAATGGAGATGGGTTTCGGTTAGCTTGTGGTTGCAGGCGGCCGAAAGGTTGAGCATTTATTACCGCATAAGGTGTAGGAACATAAGTCATATCTGTGCGAGGGTAATAGTGCTGAGGGGTTCTTTCTGAGAACGCCGGTCTAGGAGCCCGGTACCTTCTTCCGCCCGATGCTGCCATCACTGTTTCTTCTTTCTTCTTGCCCTTAGCCATTCCTCCACACCCGCCTTGGATGGCTTGAGAGGTTGCCCTTATGGCTGACTGGCTCAAGATTCTGCCCGTTTTTAGCCCATTCTCTACCATTTCTCCGATTTTTATTGCCTCTGCAAAAGGCTTACCCATAGCGGACATCATGTTTTGCAAATAATCTGCCTCCTGAGCCTGTAAGAAGATAGTGACCAACTTGACCTCATCCATTGGAGGCTTCACCCTTGACGCCTGTTCACGCCACTTGATTGCATATTCGCGGAAACTCTCTGAGGGCTTTTTCTTTAGGTTTGCCAAGGAGTTCCTATCTAGCGCAATGTCTATATTGTACTGAAATTGTCGGACGAAGTCTCTAGCCAGATCATCCCAGATATGCCATCGAGATATGTCCTGATCCATGTACCACTCTGATGCTATGCCCACCAAACTTTCTCCAAAGTAAGCCATTAGTAACTCTTCTTTCCCACCAGCCTCGCACAACTGATTACAATACTTTTTGAGGTGAGCAATGGAATCGCCATGTCCATCATACTTTTCGAACTTTGGCGTCTTGAATCCCATAGGTAGGTGCACGTGAGGGAACATGCATAGATCATTGTAAGAAACACTCTTCTGCCCGCTTAAACTTTGCATATTTTTCAGACTTTGTAGACTCCTCATTCTTTTTGTCATTTTATCCTGCTCCGGAACTTTAGGGCTTTTATCCTGCCCCGGTGTGATCTTATATGGTGGTCGGGAGTAAGTATATTGAGGATAGTGAGAAGGGTCGGCCTGAAAAACTGGATTCTGAAATGTGAAGACCGAAGGGTCAAAAGCATGTTTTGGTATCGATGGTTGGGTGGTTACAGATGATGGTGGAGCTGTAAAGATGTTGGGAGCAATTCCAAATGGGAACACTTGGGGATGATCCTCAGAGGGTGTTCCGAAGAAGTTAGCAGTCATAGTAGGTTGCCCCAGAGGAATATTTGGGCGGCTGATAGGGACCGTGGTAGCACCTCCAGATCTAGGGAACAATTTCGGAATCCGGGGATAGCGCTTGGGGGTTCCTTCCCATTGTTCCAAGCATCCCATATTTGCATCAAACGCAAACGCAGGATCTAATTTTCTTCAGTTGTATAGGATTCAGAGCCCGGGATCCTAGAGATCGGGCTATCTTCAGGTATGGGGACTGCAAGCAAGGTCATTTCAGATGACATCTCTGTTTTTCCTTTGGATCTGGTGAAGTATCGACGCGAGGCCAGTTTACCACAAACCAACCACGGTTTCTAAAATACTCAGTTGGGATTGATAGCAACAAACGGTTAGTACGAAACAAGTAGCAGATAGGTAACTGCACATTAGAGTGTGATGCACCTATACAGTTAAATGGATATCTACATGTTTGCTTCGATTGCATGCGTCATCCCGGCTTTTCTTCTTATTCCTTTCTCCTTTTCTTTCTCTTTTGTTTTGTTTTTCTCTCATTTTCTTTTCCTGCTTCTCCATTTCCATTTTTTGCTTTTTCTTTTCTTTGGCCATGTATTTTCCTCTCAATGCCTTATTTTCTTCTTTTGCGTTTCTTTCTCTTTCGTTTTTTCCTTTTATTTATCTTCTTTCTATTTTTCCTAGGATTACGGTCGAATCTTATGTAGATTGCCTATGTATCATAGCCCCGCATGAATCAGACCAAGCGTAGTTCTTGCAAATAAATGCAAAAGTAAGAGAACAATTTTTGGGAATTTTCATTTTCCATTGATAACAAATGCGGTTACAAAAGCTACTAGACGATTTGTTTTTCTTTTCTTAAAAAGGAAATTACAAAACTAGACTCAAAAGCAAAATACAGACTCGATTAACTAAGAATACATCAATGCTTCAAATCCTGGGGACCGCGGAGCATCATTCGGCATTGCCATGGGCCTACGTGTGAGACCCCTTTGCAACTGATCTAAATCATTCATAACCTAGCGAACAAATATCATCACTGAGGCAAAGGACGTGGTCCGACCCATTCGCTCGCCGGCCTGACACTTCATGACAATATAGTGGGAATATTTCTGATCCTTTCCCTGATTCGGCCCTTTTCTTGGAGGAGTCGTCTTATTTGTTGTGTATGAGCCTCTAGCACCTGCGAGTCCTGGAAGTGCAGATCTTGTAGCAATTTAATTTCCCTTTCCATTTCTGCAATTAATCCGTAGCACTGGTCCATCTCGGCTTGGAATTCTTTATCCCACTGGGTTGTCTTTTCTTCCATAGCATTCATTTTTCTTTTCATTTTGGTGATAGTCCCCTCGTAGTTTCTCCTCATTTGTTGCACAAATTGGGCTCTTTCTTCAGTCCTTTTGGCCCACTGCGCCCGGAGTCTTACCATATTTCCCTCGAATTTTTCTAATTCTTCTTGGCAGTCCGAAATTTGTTTCCTTAACCCTTTAATCAACCTTTCATCAGATAGACTTCTTTCTTGGTTCCGGGCATCTATTTTCATTTGTTTAATTTGGGCTTTGAGTGTTTCGTTCTCTCGAGCTAATTCCTTTTTATCACCCTCATCGGCTGCAGCTTGTACACTTTTGTCAAATTGGAGGTCCCAGACCTGTTGCTCCAACCATCCTATCCTAGCTCGGTACTCCTTCTCCTTTACTTGCCAATCCCATTGAACTTGGACCCCATCGGTAAACTGCTGCACGTGCGGTCTTTTAGCGGGTCTCTCTGGGATTTGAAATCTTTTGCCAAACTATGTCAGATACTTAGGGTTTACCTCGCCTCTAGCTTGGTCCTATATTATGGTTTTAGGCTCGAGGAACCGGCGCTCATTCCATATCTTTCGGATTCTACCTTCAGGAAATGCAGCCTTTGGGCCTAACTCAATGACTTGCTCACTCAGGTCTTCATCATTGTGCACTGTTTGGAATCTTCCAAGTTGTCGCAAAACCCGATAAGGAGTGTAAGGCTGTATGCTTTGAATACCCACCAAAAGAATATAGGGGACCTTTGCTGATGTGTATATAGCTTCAGTAGCAGGAAGCCACCCATAAGCCCATTCGACTTTATCTGCGGTCAAGGATCTTAAGCATGATGACCAGGCCTCAGTACCCTCAGGGAATTCAATACCTGTCACCCGAGTCCCAAATTCTGCAATACAACTCAACCCGGTTAAACCGTAGTTCATATAGCCTGTGCGGTGACAGAGGTGTTCTTGCATCTACAACTGTAAGAGCAAATTGCAACCTTGAAAGAATTTCTCGCCTTCGCAACATTTGGTCAGGGCTTGGTACATTTCTGCTACGATCAGAGGCACCACTGTGCTAGTAGGTTTTTTCATGGAAACATTTAGCATCCCTACCAGGCCGAGGTCTATATGACCATCTTTTCTCGGACAAACCACCACTCCCAGAAAGGCTACCATAAAGGCTAATCCCCGTCGAGCCGCCACCAAGGATTTTTAGGGCGGCGCTAGGGTTCCTAACTTAGATTCGTTATTCGAGGAGTCCCGGGGTGATTCGAAGGAAACCAATGACCTTTGAGTGATGAGGGAGGTCCAGGGGTGGCATGGTGTTGATTTGGGGTCAAGTGGACAAGGTGAGATTTTTGACTGATCCTTCGATTGAAGATTCGAAGATGTTGGCTGGGGTTCGAAGGATAAGGTTCAAGGTTTTGGAATAGGGAGGTTGAGGTGAATAAGTAGTGTAATTTGGGGGGGTTGAACCACCGGAACCGCCGTGAGGCGATTTTCGGTGGGCGGAGCTCGGTGGTTGAAGGCGGCGTTACTTGGGGTCGTCTCTGAAAGGTCAGAGACGGAGAAGGCGGGGTGCTTTGAGGGGGGCTAGGTATGGTGTGAAATATATATACCCACTTAGAGATTTTATCCTGGCCATTGGATCAATTAAGATCAACGGCCTGGATCCTTCCATTAGTAAGAAACGGTGCCATCTAGTTTAATGAGGGGGCGAGTTGAGAGATGGTAATGGGTCGGGCTGGATATGGGTTATAGAGTGGACGATCTGGTCCGTTGATCAAGTGAGATCAACGGTCAGGATGGGGTGTAACGGGAACGGTGTCATTTGGACGCCTGCATTGCCAGGTCAATTGGACCGGGTAAAAACATGTTGAATTGGGCTGGTTTGGGATGGGTCTGGTCCGATTTTCTCTTTAATTTTGTTCTCTTTTCTTTTCCTTTCTTAAACTAATCTTCAAAATTAAAACCTAAAATCCTAATTTAAATTGTAAAATCAAAAATTAACTCCTAATAATAATCATCACACAAAATTAAACACCAATAAACTCACACAACTTGGACATTAAATGCCAAAAATGCAAAGTACATTATCTTGTTGTGATTTTATCGTTTTGGACACAAGGGAAATTTTATTGATTAACTAAAAATCAAATCCTAAATGCGAATGCACTATTTTGGTATTTTTTTTCTTTATTTAACAAATAAACATGCGCGAACAAGTACAAACAATACAAGAAAATAACACAAAATTCACAACAATTGCAAACAAATAAAATTATTTTTATTTCTGAAATTTTGGGAGTAATTCTCATATAGGGCAAAAATTACGTGCTCACACCTGTAACGAGTTGTGAACCGAGAATGAAATCTGCCTTGTTCCCCTTATTCTTGTTAGAAGTTGAATTTTGGTTTCCTGATAATTCTCTTGAGATTCTGCTTTACCTGTTTTTGCCGGAAGCATGTTTCCCCCTCCCATCTTTATTTGTTTATTTCTGCTTTACTTTTCGCTGTATATTATACAACTGCACAGGTTTATTTGGTGGTCTGGTCCTAACCTCGTCACTAATTCACCAGGGTTAGGTTAGGCACTTACCAGCATATGAGGTCTATTGTGCTGATACTACACTCTGTGCTCTTTTGCACAGATCCTGGTACCGGACAGCAGCAGTAGCTCGGGAGTTAGCCTTCAGTCCACTGAGACACCGAGGTAGCCTTGCAGGCGTCCGCATGCCCGGCGTCTCCTGTATCTTACATTTCATCTTGTTATCTCATGTTTCGAGACAGACATTGTTACTTTCTTTCAAACGATTGTATGTAGTAAACCTTAGTAGTCCGTGAGTATTGTGACTCCAGTTTTGGGTAGAGGCATATGTGAATTTTTCCTTATTGATTTGGTTTATATCATTCAAGTCTTCCGCTAAATTACGAATTTCGCTATTATTCGATTATTTATTTCCGATTAATTAAATTGGTAAAACTGGATTATCAATGTGTGGCTTGCCTAGCTTATACGAGTAGGCGCCATCACGATCCCCAAGGGTGAGAAATACGAGTCGTGACATTTGTTTTAAATAAAAGGAAATAACTATAAATTGAAGAGAGAATACTTTCTATTATCTCAGTAGTGTATTCTAAGGAGGGGTTAGTTAACATAAAAATCCATCGTAATAATAATTAATCAAATATCTAATCATTATTCATCGAGGCTTAAAGTTTAGTAATATTAGTGAGAGTAAGGGGCGGCCCAAGAGTCAAGCCACTAAAGCAAAGGCTTTAAGTCCCCAAATTTTAAGGGCCCCATTTTTTTTTGGTTTTCTACTCGTATTTGTATTGAGACCACGACTAATCTAGATTCGTACCACGTAATGCCTCGTAAAAGAGAGAATACATTTTAACAGGATTTAGTTTAACCACAGGACCCGAATCCAATACATCTAATTAAGGTAAGTTGGATCAAATATATCTCACAACAATCTTTAGAGGTAGGGTCTAAATATATTGGGTATGTTAACATAAAAAAATAAGATACTTTATAAAAAGTAAAGATAACTTTTAATTTAGTATTGATGTAATCACCGTTTAAGCAAAAATTGGAGAAAGAGAATTACTCTCCCTAAACTCTTATCGCGAATATAAAACTTTTCATTATTTTAATTTTACGATTGACATTATTAGTGAGGTACCTATATTATTATTCTCCTTTTATATTTTTCACTAAAAACGTGTAATAAACTTTTAGAATGCATTTTTTTGTATGTTCAATAATCCAAGTATTATTTTTTATCTTTTTCGTCAGAAAACGGGTGTTACATTCTTATATTCTCTTCTTAGTTTCTATTATCTAAGATCAACAATATCATAGTCGAGATTAAATTATTTATAAAAAAAATTATTTACAACTTGACATCTTAAAAAGCTAGAAAAATAGACTTCAATTAAAAATATAGAAGAATTTTGTTTTCCTTATGAAAGGCCCCAAATTAAAAACTGGCTTTAGGCCACCAATCCTCTTGGGCCGCCCCGGGTGAGAGTGAGAGTTTACTTGGTGAGAGTGAGAGTTTACTTCAATAGTATGGTTCAATTCTCGCCATCATTTTTTTTTCCCTTTGCCTTCTCCTTCTCCACTTCCCAATGTAACAGAAAATATGTAAAAGTAAAATGCCGAACCATTATTTTGAATAGTTCAGATATGGGATGCACCAATTGAGCAATTCGTTAGGACGTAACTACTGCCTTTGTCTATAATAGTGTCTAGAACTATAAAGACTTTTATATACTGACAATGTAGAGATGACTTACAATAGAAATGGAGGAGTAAATAGGAAATCTTCACGTACAAGTGCAACAATCAACACCGTTAAAAGTACACAAATAACTCCCAAAGTAGATGGTTTTAATTTTTTTACCCCTGCTTGCTACATGGGACTTCAAGTCTAACAACTGTTGCCCCTCTCTTATCCCATGAGCAACATTTTTAACTTATGACATCGAAGTTCAGCCCCAGAGTAAACGGGGGTCAAAAGTTAAAGACCACCCCAAAAGTACCATATTTCTGCAATTTTTTGTAAAGCATGAAGGTCAAGCCCAATAAAGTGAAAAAGCCCAATTCAACTAGAAGCCTATTTTCTGTCCAGCCCAAAAGATCATATTAATGGAAAAAAAAAAAGAATTTTTACATTCCTATACAGTATATAAAATTATATTACCCTCCCTACTCAGGTTTTACTATAATTATATTTTATATACTCAATTACCATTTATGTACATTTTAAGGGAACTAGTTTCTCGGCACGTGCGTTGCACGTGTATGCCGAGTCATGTTATACATAACTTCATAAAATAATATTAATATTATTATAACAAATCTTTGAGTATATAAGTATAAATTAATGGATAATGTACAATTTTTTGTGATAGATTAATGTGAATTGTCGCATATTGATTTTTTCGTCGAGGTCAAGATGATTGGATATCATTTGAACCTATGAAAATGAATTATCAAAGTTTAATTAGAGAAAACATTGCTAGAGTATGCTCGTTTCATCTGTTTTTAGTTTATCATGATCAGGACTCTTTTTTGTCGACATTGATAATCCTCTTGAAATTACTATGTAAAGTTGCTCATGTGATGTGAGAAGTGCAAAGCCACGTTTAACCAAGGAGTGGTAAGGAAATATTATATTGTTATTGCTCGGTAAGATTTTTTTCGTTTACGCATGTTTATTGTATTTTGAATCTCCTTGGCTTTTTCATGTGTTTAATTTTTTATATTTTGACACCCCTCGTTGAAAAACATGTTAAAGTTACATAACATGTTCATGACATAACTAATTGGCTAGAGAGTTTGCTTGTTTCTATTCCTAGAATTCCTTCAAATCTAACACTAAAAAACAGATGATGGACCTAAGAAAAACTGAAACTAATCACCTAGTATGCTCCGTAGAAATTGCATGCAAATCTAGAACTTTATTTTCGCAAAAGGGAGAATTTAATTATATTGTGATCCGTCTGTTAGAACAAGAATTACAACAATATTAGAAAATAAACTTGCTTGGCTTAGAGGCACGTAGAGAAAACGTTTCTTGAAGATAGTTGGAGTCTCTTCCACGAGCAAACGGAAGAATAAATAACAACTCTATCTTCGGGATTCAACTAAGCCACACAACAAGTAGCATTCAAGAATGTTGCTCTTCTATTCTTGAATCTATAATTTCACCATTTGATCAATGTCTCTTATAATATTTTAAGGAAAAAGTAGTTTTTGAATTGCTTATATTTTCCAAAGAAAATCAGCCCTATTTATAGGCTAAAGACTCTTGAAAAGATAAGTTTATTATTTAATAAGTTCATGAATATATTCATGAATTTGGAAGATCAAATGTATTTGCTAAAACCAAAACGTATGTAGTAAATCTGGAATGAATTCACATTCATTCACTTTGAAAAATGAGAGTCTTTTGTAAATACATTAATTTATCAAATACATTATTTCAAATTATTGAAATACTTATTCCAACAATCTCCCACTTGTTTCAAGAAATTTTGAAAATTTTGAGATATTAATCTAGTAGCATGCATCAATAATTGTGTCTTTTGGACTTGAACCATTAGCTAGTGAAGGCATTCTAAATCATTGACTACTTGGTGAACGAATCTTGAACTAAGTAGTTCATTGAATGAAGTAGAAATTACTTTACACACATTACTATTTGTCTGGTGAAAATCGATATCCTTTGATACCTTACGGCCATGTGTCCTGAATCCTTTTATCTAAGTGCTTTAAGATTTTCCTGTCAAAAAATCTTATTGAAGTGGCCTCCACTTCGCACTTAGAGCGGTGAATTCATCAAGAGTTATTTTGCATACTCCGACCAAATAGTCTATGAATTCATTAAGAGAAATTAATCTCACTCTCCTTCACAATAAAGTATCGCTAAATCTATCAAGAGTGCTCCTACACACCCCAACTGAAATCGATCTTATAGATTTATTAAGAGAATAAAATCTCATCCTCCTCTACAGTAGGAATATGTACATCTATCACAAATTTTCTGCAAATGAAAATTTTATTAATTTATTCAATTATTGTAACATTACTTGTTTGTCCCTTTGAACCTAAGATGATATCATTAGGTAGGGTTTCTATAAGTTACAATGAATTTATAACAGGTTTTATTCCCATTCCTTTACAAGTCTCTACCACCAACTCTTTGCCTAATTCTTTAGACAAAGGATCTCTTAAATTAAACCTGGATTTCACATATTGAAGGGATATTATGCCATCCTCCAATAATCTTCTAACATGATTGTGTTTAAGACAAACTTGTCTTGATTTGCCATTATAACAATCACTTGAAGCCCGAAATATAGCAGCTTTGTTATCACAATAGATAGTCAAAGGTGGCACTGGCTTGCTCCACAGAGGAATATCTACTATAATACTTCTAAGCCAATCAACTTCTTCTCCAGCAGAAGACATAGCTATAAATTCTGATTCCATTGTTGAGTGAGTAATACATGTTTGCTTCTTTGATTTCCAAGAGATTGCTCCTTTAGCCAAAGTGAAAATCCAAGCAGTAATAGACTTAGAGTCATTCGGATCAGAATTCCAAGTAGCATCACTATAGTCTTCAAGAACTACTGGAAATGTGGAATAATGAAGGCCAACATTAATTGTACCCCTTAAGTACCTTAAAACACGAATTAAGGCATTCCAATGCTCAACTCCGGGGTTACTAGTGAACTTGCTCAAGGTTTGTAACGACCCGACCCGTCGTCTCATGAGTAACTACCCCGTTCTCTACATTTTCTGCTCCCTTATGTTTCATTATCGGTATTAGGTGCGTTAGAATTTAATTGGAGTAATTTTGATAAGAAATAAGACACTTAGTCTCTTTTAAGAAGACTTAAATTGGAAAAGTCAACCGGACGTTGACTTATGAGTTAGAGGGATCGGAATTGAATTCCGATGATTCGGTTAGCTCCGGGTGATGATTTAAGGCTTAGGAGAGCAATCAGAAGTAATTTTGGACGTCCGGTGAAGAAGTTAGCCTATTTTGGCGAAGTTAGTATTTTGGCAATTTCCGGTTGATAGGTGATATTTTGATCCGGGAGTCAAAATGGAATTCCGAAAGTTGCAGTAGCTTCTTTAGGTAATTTTGGATGTGTCTGCAAATTTTTAGGTCATTCGGATGTCGTTTGGTCGGGTTTTTGATCGAATGCGAGTTTCGGAAGTTTTGAAGAAAACTAGGCTTGAATCTGATGTGTTTTAATAGTTTTAGCATTGTTTGATGTGTTTTGAGGATTGGAACAAGTTCGTATGATATTTTGGAGTAGGTTGGTATTTTTGGTTGAGGTCTCGAGGGCCTCGGGGTGATTTCGGATGATTTTCCGGGAAGTT
>MU770843.1:0-48828 GCA_026770625.1 Nicotiana glauca | reverse complement strand
TAATGGGGAGTAAGCACTGCGATCGCATAAAGACCAATGCGAACGCATAGAAGAAAAATGTGAGGGGGGCAGGTTGTACAGTGCGATCGCAGTAGAAAGGAGTGCGATCGCGTAGAAGAGAAATGGAAAACTATGCGATCGCAGGGAGTCTAATGCGATCGCATAGAAGGATTTGGGGACCTTTGAACTTTGCTCTATGCGATCGCAGCTATACCTATGCAATCGCATAGAAGGAAATCACTGTGCACCTGCTGCAGATTTTCTACAGCTTTTCCAAGTGTAAAACATCCTGTTACCTATCCGAAACTCACCCGAGCCCTCGGGGCTCCAAACCAAAAATGTATATTGACTCAAAAATACCATACGAACTTGCTCGAGCTATCAAATCACTAAAATAACATCAAATTCCACGAATTAAACCCCAAGATCATCTCTTTTCATTTCAAAGTTCATAAACCTTAACTTTAGCTTTTTAGGTCCGAAACACGTCAAACGACGTTCGTTTTTAACCAAACTTTACAGGAAGCACTTAAACAATATATAAGACTTGTACCGAGCATCAAAACCAAAATACGAGCCCGATACCATAGTCGATTAATCAATTTTCATTCTCATGTTCCTTAATAATTTCAGAAAAATAATTTAACAGAAAAATNCGGGTCCGTTTACCAAAAATATTGACCAAAGTCAACTATAATCATATTAATATCAAAATTCTTCAAATTTTTCACAGAATTCGCATATTTCAACACAAAAATTTTTTGGCTACGTGCCCGGACTGCGCACGCAAATTGAGGCAATAGAAAATGAGGTTTTCAAGGCCTCGGAAGCACGGAATAGATGAGGAAAATAGGTGATGACCCTTTGGGTCGTCACAGATAAATACAACTAATTAGTGTGTGGTGAATCAACTCGTTGGGGGTAATTTCATGAACACGTCGTATTCCGAAGCAGTGAAATACTGGATGAGATAGCAGATACCTCTCCAGCTTGGCAAAGTAGAGCTAATGTTCCTCAAGGTGACCCAAATATTATTCACCTATACAAGGAGCTACAGATCATGGACAAGCTATAGCGGAGTTGACAACCACAATGAATCAATTGGCCAAGGCTCAACTTCAACAAGTTCAAGGGCCAAAACAAGTGAGTGTCATAGAATGAGTGAACATGACGGTCAACAAGAGAAGGCAACGAGGTCAACAAGTTCAAAACAATCTGGATCAATTTGAGCAAAGTGGTAGTGGGTAAAATCAAGATGATTCATATGATGATCAAAGTGAAGAGGTTCAATGTGTCAACAATTATCAAGGTCAATGGAGCAATTCTCCGAATCAACAACAGTGGAGATCACAGGGAAACCAAGGAAATTGTGGCAATCAAGGACAACAAGGAAATTGGAATAGTGGCAACAACAACAACCAAGGCAATTAGGGGAACAACAACAATAAAAATTGGGGTAATCACGGAAATCAAGCCAATTGGGGAGGAAATAATCATGGCAACTGGGGTGGCAACAATAATAGTAATTGGGAAGGAAATAACAATCAAGGGGGCTGGAACAACAATAATAAAGGAAATCGAGTGTCGGGCTTTCAAAGTCCCCCGTTGTATCAACAATCGAACAACCCGCCTGCATATCCGTCACAAGGTCCTAGTTCTTCCAACAATGAGATGGGACGGGTCTAAAACATGTTCAAGCAAATAATGGAAAAAAATGCGACTCTGATGCCCAATTAGCCTCCCACAACACTTCTATCCGCAATTTGAAAGTCCAACTTGGCCAAATTTCTCAAGCTTTGAATACTTGCCCTAAGGGGTCACTACCAAGTGATGCGGTAGTAAACCCGAAGGGTGGTGTAAGGCCTCGTAGAATTAGCTAATGATTTAAGATTTTATAGTGCATCAGCAATAATTCGGAATAACGTTTTTGAGTTCTAAAGGAGACCCATGGGATAGAACCATATTATTTTGATTTGAAAATACATATGGAGATTGTTTTGGAACATATTAAGGAGGTTTGTAAGTGGGACGAAGTTATTTGGAACATGTTGGAAAATTAAGCGGAATAGATGTCAAAATTTGCACAACACTCGACTTTGAACGGGTATAACTATCATCATATAAGGATATTTTACAAGAATTTTGCCCCTATAGTGTACCCCTTTAAGTCTAGTTTCTAACGTATCAAGTCGTTATCCATTTGGATATTCCTACTAAAAGTTATGATCAAATTACCAAAGTCAGACCACCCAGTTATTTTGGTGGACAGTGAAGCAAGGCTCGCTTCGCTAGACCGGGCGCGGATCCTGTCTTCCCTTTATGTTGTGCACAGCGAAGTGAGGCTCACTTCGTGAGACTGGGCGCGCCCTAGCTTCTGGTCTTTTTAAGTCATTTTGTGGGCTCATTTACCCTATTTCATTTGGACGAAATTTGGAGCGTTCCTTCACTCTCTCAAGATACCCAACTCCTCACATCTTCAAGGTAAGTAATACCATTATATTGGTGTAAATAACACAATCCACCATGAAATCTTTAGATTTTCAAGAAATTTCTTCAAGAACTCAAAGGAGGGTTTTGCAAGATTTCTTTTAAAAGGTAATACTACACCCTTAGACATACATGCAAGGGTTAATTATAGGAATATGAGTAAGAATTAAGTAGTGGAACTTATGAGACGATGATTTGAAGTCATAAGTTCCCAATTTAAAAACTTAGCCAATGTAGAGATTGAAAGATAATTATTTGATGGAATTTTATTTGTTGGGTGTGGATTGATGGTCATGCATGTAATGTTTGGAGTTATGAATTGTTTTAGAATGATGGTGGGATAAATTATTGGTAAGTGGTGGTAGTTGGATGAATTAATTCTATGGCTAAGAGATGTAGAGATTGATAATTTATATGAGTCCACCAACTGTATAGAGACCTGGTCCTGTATTAGTTCCCTCAATACAAACTAATGAAACAGTATGTAAATAAGACACGGGATTTTTTACGTGGAAAATCCCAACTCAAGGGGACATAAACCACGGCCTACACTGGTAGGATTTCAACTTCACTAACTTGCAACTACACTATTACAAGCCACTTTGTAATGACTCTATTACAAAGACTTCAATCACACTAACTTGTAATACACATATCACAAGCCACTTTGTCACTCACTAGTTACAAAGACTTCAACCTATGACTAACTCTAGACACAACACAAACTCAAATGGTTTATGATATTGTATTTCCTAAAACAAAGCTTCTAAGAAATCAAGATAGGATTTATAATGAAGAACAAAAACTAAGATTACAACTCAACTAAGGACATACATAGATTCATAGTGAAACTGGTCTGTAGTGGAGTTGTCTTCTTGTTCATGACACAATTGTGACTTCAATGCTGGATCAGGTCTTCAATGCTTGAGATAATATCACTAAATGCTCAAGTCAATATCTTGTTTCCTTACACCATGATGTTATAATTTAAAAGACATCCCAAGGATGATGTCTATTCTTGGTTGGTACACGCCTCTTCCCAATAGGAAGTGATTGTTGCACTGTAGCATGCATAGTTGCAGGCAGTCACTTTCTGTAGTTGCTTTACAGCTGTAGAGTTGACTTGTACTTCTGTCAGAGAAACACCAAGGGATTAGGTCCCTAAACTGGTTCTTGTGAATCCAAAGGCACACTGCCCAGATTATCATGAGTCCATTGCTGAATGATTGTACAAGGCATGTATCAGGTCCTTTATCTGGTTCTATACAGAAAGTTTGTTAGATTATAAAAATATAAGGCTAAGAGACCTTAAGCCCATCAATTTCCCCCTTTTTGGTGATGATAAACTTTAACCTCATATGTTCCTTCTGACTCTATGCTTCCCCCTTTTGGCATCATTAAAATGCACAATCAGGCAAAAAATCATAAAGAATTCTAACATAACTAACTAATGCCCCATGTGTACACACAACATGATAGAAAAGAGAAGTAAAAGTAAAACAAGCATTGTACTAGCAAAAGAAGAACTATTTCATTGATAATAATTTGGCAAAGACTAAATTGGACTGTCTCAACGGGAGCAGTAACGGTAGAATCCAACATGCCATCACAAAAAAAAACAACAGCCATAAAACATCAGAATATAAGATAACTGGTCACTGAGAGGATCCTCGGGGGCACTAGAAGAGGGGGGCTTGGATGAGGAGCAACAATGGTTTTGAGAACCAGGTCCATGCGGGCATTTGCAGACATTCGTTCCTCAAGCAGTTTCTCCCGCAGGTTCTCCACCTGTTGCCTAAGCTCAGCATTCTCCTGAGTCAAGCGGGCAACTTCTTCATGGGAATAATTAATAGAACCAGGTGCCCCAACAGCTTGACTGAGTTGAGTTTTTAGTATGGCATTCTGAGCCTCCAAACTTCTGATTTCTTCAGTAGCAGCATTCTGAGCATTTATCAGCTGAGAAATTGTCGAAGTGCTTCCCCCAACCTTTTCTATACACTCACACTCTTCCATAGTTGTTTTGGAGAAGATTTGCTTGTGGGTGCCTACTTTTGGATTGTCCAAAGGTACCTTGTAAAATTGGAACACCCGAGTGAAGAGAAATCTGTATGGAAGCCCATGATTGCCATCTTGAAAGTCCTCCACCTTTTGTATGTGTTCTATCATAATTGCTGGCAGACTTATCAGTTTGAACTCATTAAGAGCCTCCATTAAGGCCAGATTAGACTTGGAAGCTATAGACCTTCTCTCAGCACGAGGTAAAAGAACCTTATTGACCAGTTCAAAGAGAAGCCAATACACCGTAAGTAGTGCCTTTTTATGCACCCGTTCCCCCTGATGGATAGCCTGCTCTTTCACAATGGCTCTCCTAAAGTTAGCTTCAAAAGCACCCTTGAGTGAGGATATCCCTTCACATGGAACTTGG
The DNA here is from genome assembly GCA_026770625.1 of Nicotiana glauca. Taxonomy (NCBI): domain Eukaryota; kingdom Viridiplantae; phylum Streptophyta; class Magnoliopsida; order Solanales; family Solanaceae; genus Nicotiana; species Nicotiana glauca. The sequence continues at coordinate 43,916 of MU770843.1, read as the reverse complement.
ATAACTTTTCCCAATGCTAAAGCGTTGAGCACAATGTCAACTCCATTTACCAGCACGCAGATATGGTCCCCTTCAACAGTGAAAAGACTTGCATAGAAGTTTTGCACCTAATCTTCATATACCTTAGGCACATCCTCTTTAAAGAAATGACCCCATTGCTGGAATTCCACCATCTCCAGAATTTGCCTCATAACTGCCATCTCCGAGATTTCTGGGTCAAACGTGCGACCCCACAAGACTTTCTGAGTTCTCAATCTCTCATACCCAAGTCCACTGTCACTTGGTATGGTCTTTATTGAACCAGGTCATCTCACAATTTCCCGCTTTCGTTTTCTAGACATTTCAACAGACTTCCCTGTCTTACTTCTGACAACCACAGTATCACCTTCAGACAAATCTTTCTTAACCACAACCTTCTTAGATTTACCACCACTCTTCATAGATGTTCCACTTTGTTTTTCCATGGCTTCCTCGGAAACTTCAACCACAGACTTTTGGACTTTTGTAGATCTTTTCACTAAGGAACTAGGTTCCTCTATAGCATCTTCATCAACCTCAACCACTGGATTATTTTTGTCAGCCAAAACTTCCCCATGTTTTATCAACCTCTTCTTCTTTTTCTTAATACTCTGCTTACTCTACTGTAAGGCAGACTCAAAAGCCTCTTTCTTCTGCAACCTAGTAGTGGGGTGCTTGGAAGAAGACTTAGGATTAACTTCTGGTTTGCGTATCTTAAAATGGGCACTGAGAACCATGTCATCTTCATCATCTTTGCCAAAAGGTACCGTAATAGGAGGATTGGACTCCAAGGGCTTAGTATAGAAGATGGGCTCCTGGTTTGTTTCGGCTGAAAGAGAATCAGGTTCTCCAACAGGTTTTTCTGTGACTGTGTCATGAATCAGAGACTCGAAAAGCACCATAGTCCCTTCATCCCCTAAGAATGGAGTTTCTTCCCCCTGAGACTCAGGCAGAGGGGAGGCCCCTTTATTCGTAAGATCTCAACAGTGATAGCCATGATATTTTACGCCGCTTCTGTTTCTGGTGACTCCATGGGAGCCACTGAGTCTAGAACGGAGGAGTTCAAGTACTGATTAGTATCTTCCTCATAGACCTCTGACGCCTGAGGGGTAGCACTTTCCAAGTGTTCTTTGGTTTGAGCATAAGAATGAGGAGAATTAGGGTTCGCCTTTGGGGAGTCGGACGTTGCAACACATGGAAGTGATGTAGGGTTTGACGGAGGAGTAAGGGCAACCGAAGATAAAGATAAAACTGGTGTGGGTACAGTAATATCAGGGGTAGTGGAGGAGTGGGTTTCTGGTGGTGTTGCTAAGGAAGGTGGAGATGTGGGAGTGGTGTTGATAATAGGAGAAGGAAAAGATTGTTCATTGGCCATTGTAAGAGAAGTGGTAGAGGGTTCTGAAAAAAGAATTACAGAGGTGAAATGGGAGATAATGGTTCAGAACGACCGGGAGTAAGAGGGTTTTATGGAAGGAAGGGCTAATAATGAGAGGGGAGAGGAACGAGTTCTGAAGAATTTTGAAACGATGGAAGGTCTATGGGAATATGTAATGTGCAGAGAAAGTGAAGGGATTTTAGAGACAAGACGCGATATACAAGCTCTGAAAAGCCAGATGATGTGGTAGTTGAATTAATTTTGTTGTCTTTTGAAAAAGCATGAGAAAAACACATTACTACTAACTTGTGGTACAGGAACCAGGTTCCTGACCTGTTTTTGTAGAAGGATTTTGTAGCTCTCTTTCGCGGTTCAACACTGTACCTTTAGCTTCTATAATCATCATGCGTGTTTACCTGCAACGGTATAGATGTGAGTTAGGCCTGGTCAGAAAACACTTTAGCTAATTTTACCTGAGTATGACTTTCATAGCCATATGAGTAGAATCAGGTTCTCAATTAGATTTAATCAACCCCAATGCCATCCTATTTCTCTCAAAGTGTTCACTGCTCAGAGCTTTGGTGAAGATATCTACAATTTGATTTTCCATACAACAAAATCTCATACAAATAAGTCCCTTTTCCATATTGTCTTTGAGAAAATGGTGTCTGACAGCAATGTGTTTGTTCTCTTATGTTGAATCGGGTTCTTTGCCATGTTAAGAGCATTGGTGTTGTCACATAGAAGCGGTACACAATCAATGTATACTCCAAAGTCTTTCAATTATTGCTTGATCCACAGTAACTGAGCACAGTACGAGGCAACTGCAACATATTCTGCTTCAGCTGTTGAGAGAGCCACTGAGCTTTGTTTCCTTGCACCCCATGAGATTAGATATGATCCAAGGAAATGAGCCATTTCAGATGTGCTTTTTCCTGTCCACCAGATAACCTGCACAATCAGCGTCAACATAACCAATAAAGTTGAAATTGTCACCTGAAGGATAATATAGAACCAGGTCCTGTGTGCCCTTAAGATATCTCAAAATTCTCTTTAACAGCCTTCAGATGATATTCCTTAGGATTTGATCAAAACCTTGCACATAATCCCACATTAAATACAATGTCTGGCCTGCTGGCAGTAAGGTAGAGTAGAGATCCAATGATTCCCCGATACATTGTTTGATTTATAGATGATCCAGAATCATCCATGTCTAGCTTAGTAGCAGTAGCAATAGAGGTATCGATCACCTTTGATGCTTCCATATTAAACCTTTTTAGAATTTTTTTGATGTATTTCTGCTGACTGATAGACGTTCCCTTTATGGACTGCTTCACTTGAAGACCCAGGAAGAAGTTCAGATCCCCCATCATACTCATTTTAAACTCACTTCCCATGAGTTTAGAAAATTCTTCACATAATGAGTCTGTTGTAGCCCCAAATATGATTTCATCCACATAAACCTGAAAAATGAGCAGGTTCCTTCCCCGTTTCTTCAAAAACAATGTATTGTCAATCTTTCCTCTTGTGAAACCATTTTCCAAAAGAAACTTGGATAACCTCTCATACCAGGCTCTAGGGGCCTACTTCAATCCGTACAGTGCCTTATCCAATTTGAATACATGTTCAGGATGTACATGACATTCAAACCCTGGAGGTTGCTTGATATGGACTTCTTCCTTATGAAAACCATTCAGGAAGGCACTCTTCATATCCATTTGGGATAAGGTGAATTCCATATGTTATGCAAAGGCAATGAGGATCCTAATAGCTTCCATGTGAGCAACTGGGGAAAAAGTCCCATCATAATCGATCCCTTCCTCCTGATTGTATCCTTGGATAATAAGCATTGATTTGTTCCTTGTAGTGTTTCCATGTTCATCCAGCTTATTCCTGAATACCCACCCGGTCCATATGATGGTTCTGTTGGAGGGTCTAGGTACCAGGTGCCATACCTTTCTTTAAAATTGATGTTTTGCATTGCCGTAATCCAGTTTGCATCCTTCAAGGCTTCCCTGATATTTTTTGTTTCTATTTGGGATAGAAATGCTGAGAAGGCTAGGGAATTTCTGGTTTTTGATCTTATTTGAACTCCAGAATCAAGAGGGTGATTATATTATCAAGTGGATGGGAGGTTTTGTGTTTCCAATTTGCGACTGAAGATTGATTAGTAGAGGAACTGTGCAAATTGGATGGATTTCCCTGCACTCCTCGTTCTGCTACCTGTGGAGTGCCTTACACTGCATCTCCAACTCTTTCTTCAGCTTCAGTGGTAGTAATTGAAGTAACAGGTTCCTTTTGAGAAGTGGAAGATGATGTTACATTTTCTTCACCTGCCTCCTTCATCTGGCTCATCATATCAGCCTTGCCATTTGAAACATTAGATATTTCCCCAGGAACCAAAAGTGGCTCATTGTCTTGATCATCATTGTTTCCTTCCTTGCTAGAAGAGGGTGTCTCATTAAATATCACATGAACACTTTCTTCCACACATTGTGTCCTTTTGTTGTAGACTTTGTAGGATCTGCTTTGAGAGGAATATCCTAGAAAGATTCCTTCATCACTTTTTGCATCACACTTCCTAAGCTGGTCCTTCCCGTTGTTGAGAACATAACATTTGCATCCAAAGGTTCTCAGATTAGTTATCTTTGGTTTTCTTCCATTGAGTAGCTCATAAGGGGTTTTGTTCAAGAGGGACCTGATCATGTACCTGTTCACCAAGTAGAACGCAGTGTTTATTGCCTTTGCCCAGAAATTTTTGGCAATTCCACTGTCAATAAGCATTGTCCGTGCCATGTCTTCTAGAGTTCTATTATTTCTTTTAACAACACCATTTTGCTTTGGAGTCCTTGTGGCTGAGAAGTTGTGAGTAATCCCATTTTCATTGCAAAACTTATCAAATTTGGCATTGTAAAATTTTGTCCCATGGTCAGATCTGATGCAGGCTACTTTCAATTCCATCTTCACTTTGAGTTTTTTTTACAAAGTCCACAAATACCTCGAAGGTCTCATCTTTTGTTCTAAGAAACAGTGTCCAAGTGAATCTTGAATATTTGTCCAGAATCACAAAAATATACTTCTTTCCACCTCTGCTTGGTATTCTCATAGGACCACACATATCCATATGAAGGAATACGAGTGATTTTGATGTGCTAACATTCTTCTTTGGCTTAAAAGATGATTTCATATGTTTTCCTCTAGCACATGCATCACACACTTTGTGCTCCTTGAACTTTGAATTTGGTAGACCATGAACCAAGTCCTTCTATATCAATTTATTTAGAAGTGAGAAGCTTGCATGCCCCATTATTCTATGCCATAGTTATGCATCATTATCAACTGCCTTCAGGCAGCTCATAGCACCAGCTTGCAGAGATTTAAAATCAGTAACAGAGATGTTCTTGTATCTTTTGGCTACTAAAACCACTTCATCAGTTACCAGATTAGTAATTGTGCATACTTTAGACAAGAACTCTATTGGAGAGACACTCAAGAGACTGTACTTCAAGCCATCCACATAGTACACGTTCTTAATTGAGTGTTAAAGAGACTTTCCAACCTTTTCGGCATCGAGAACGTACCCCTTTTTTCCATTTCCAAAGGATACATTCCCTCCCTGCACGGCTTTCAGTGAGAGAAAATCCATGGTGTTTCCAGTCATGTGCTTTGAGTATCCACTGTCCATGATCCATTGCAGTCCGCTTCCTCTCACTCTTCCATGCACATATAAATTATGGGTTAGATTTAGGAAAATGGTGGATAAGAGCTTTTCTAGTCCATGCAGGCAAGATGCGATTTTTGCGAGTGGTACCTGGTCCCCCTTTAGTTGTCGCTTTTTCATCAAACACTTTATTTTTCTGAACAGATTGAACCATATCCTGGCAATTTTCCTTAAAGTGCCCATTGTTCCCACAGTGGGTACAAAGCCAGTTATCAAGAACAGTGACGTACTTGCTGTGAGGGTTGTAAGGAATTTTCTCCTTTTGGAACCCGATTCTCTGTCTGTTTCCACTATTGTTGAAGTACATGGCAGTGATAGCATTTGAGGATGAGGTCCACTTAAGCAATTTTTAGTTTTTCCAATTCAGCTTGAAGTTGCCTATTTTTCTCGAGTTTACCACATAGACTAGTTTTCACATCATTTAATTTATTTTCAAGCTTGATGTGTGTCTCACTAGCTGCTTCCTTCCCTTTCTCAATACTCACAAGCCTATGTTCTGATTTGAGTCTCTCAATTGTTTCCTCTAGGTCTATGATTACCACTAAAAAGTCATCCCTTTCTTGCTCAGTAGCTACAATTTTCTCTGCTAGAGTATTCTTTTCTTTGCTAAGGTTCTCTATTGTTTCCTTCAAGTCAACAACCACTACCGTCAGATCATCTCTCTCATTTTCTATACTGTTAATCTTTCCAGCTAGCACTCATTTTTCTTTCTCAAGGTTGTTTATAGTTTCCTTTAGGTCAACAACTACTACCATCAAGTCATCTCTCTCATTTTATACACTATTTATTTTTTCAGTTAGAACTTTTTTTCTTTTTCAAGATTGCCTATGGTCTCCTTTAAATCAACCACACAGACCACTAGATCATCTCTAGATTGTTCAGCATCTCCTAGCTCTATGGTCAAGGCATCCTTATCATTAACAAGACTATAATATGCATCAATTAGAACATTTGCTAATGACATCAATTTCTTAGAAGCGTAGGACTTTAGATTTCTCTGAACATCTGTGAAATTTACCTCATCATTGTCATCCTCTTCATCATCATCGGGCTGAGCCATTAATGCAAATAATGAATCATATTCCTTTTTTTCATTTTCTAATGCCATCATGCAACTATTTCCTGCATCTGCTTCCCCTTCTGATTTACTGGATGAGTCTCTCCATGCAGCAAGAGCTTGCTTCACAACATTGTCAACTGCACTTTATCGGCAGAATCGTTTGTCAGGAACCGGGTTCAGTTTTGCTTCTTTGTCAGAGTTGTGTTTATAATGCTCATGTTTTAGAAGTGGGCAGTCTTTGATGAAATGCACTGGCTTTCCGCACTTGTGACAGAGATCATAGTTCCTTGGTTTACTTGAACTACCCCATTTTGGTATACCACCATTTCTTCGAACCATCTTTTGAAATCTTTTGGTGAGATAGGCCATATCACTATCTTCTTTACTTAAGTCATTGTTGTCAGCCTTGAGCACTAGGTTCTTCTCCTTCTTTGGCTCTCTTCTTTCACTGTCTTTCTTTCTTTTCATCTCGTATGTCTTCAGAATTTCAATCAGCTCATCCATGGTTAGAGTTTGTAAATCTTTAGCTTCAGTGACGGCATTCACCTTATTATCCCAAGAGCTAGGTAGAACACTAAGAACCTTCCTCACAAGCTTGTTTCTAGGAATAATTTCTCCAAGTGAATGAAGCTCATTTATGATAGATGTGAATCTAGTGTGCATATCTTGAATAGACTCATCATCTTTCATCTTGAAAAGCTCATACTCGATGGTGAGCATGTCAATCTTGGACTATATAACCTGAGTAATTCCTTCATGTGCCGTTTGCAATTCTTCCCATATTTCCTTGGCAAATTGACAGGATGAGATTCTATTGTACTCATCAGGTCCTATACTACATACCAAGATCTTCTTGGCATAAAATTTCTTCTCAACAGCTTTTCTGACAATATTGATGTATTCTTTTCTGGTTTTTGGCACCATCACTCCAGATTCTTCAACCTTCTTCATAGGAATATGTGTACCATCACAAATGACATCCCACAACTTGGAGTCTTCTGCCATTATAAAATCATGCATACAAGTCTTCCACCAGCCGTAATACTGACCATTGAATCTAGGAGGTCTGTAGGTTGATTGTCCTTCCTCAAAGTTAGGTGCAGCAACCATTGAGATCCTTTTTAGGCATTAACCTTTTAGAAAGAACCTGCTCTGATATCAATTGATAGTTTATATGAGTCTACCAACTGTATAGAGACCTGGCCCTATATCAGTTTCCTTAGTGCTAACTACTGAAACAGTATGTAAATAAGACATAGGATTTTTTACGTGAAAAAATCTCAACTCAAGGGGACAAAAATCATGACCTACACTGGTAGGATTTCAACTTCACTAACTTATAACTACACTATTATAAGCCACTTTGTAATGACTCTATTACAAAGACTTCGATCACTCTAACTTGTAATGCACTTATCACAAGCCACTTTGTCACTCACTAGTTACAAGACTTTAACCTATGACTAACTCTAGTCATAACACAAACTCAGATGGTTTATAATTTTGAGTTTCCTAAAACATAGCTTCTAAGAAAGCAAGATAGGAGTTACAATAAAGAACAAAAAATAAGATTACAACTCAACTAAGGACATACATAGACTCGTCGTGAAACTACTCTATAGTGGAGTTGGCTTCTTGTTCTTGACACACTTATGACTTTAATACTGGATCAGATCTTCAATACTTGAGGGAATATCACTAAATGCTCAAGTCAATATCTTGTTCCCTTACACCATATTATTATACTTCAAAAGACATCCTAAGGATGATGTCTATTCTTGGTTGGTACACGCCTCTTCCCAATGGGAAATAACTGATGCACTGTAGCATGCACAGTTGCAGGTAGTCACTTTATGCAGTTGCTTTCCAACTGTAGAGTTGACTTGTACTTCTATTAGAGAAACACTAAGGGATCAGGTCCCTAAACTAGTTCTTGTGAATCCAAAGGCACACTGCCCAGATTATCTTAAGTCCATTGCTGAATGATTGTACTAGGTATGTATCAGGTCCTTTATCTGGTTCTATACAGAAAGTTTGTTAGATCATCAAAACATAAGACTAAGAGACCTTAGGCCCATCAGATATTTATGCCTACTAGTTATTTGATAAAGTGTCTAAATCGCATAAACTATGAAGTTTGTTACTAATATTGTTCTCATTAGATGTTGTTATTGTAGATCGAGGTTTCTTAGTATAGTGGATCATTGTAGTATCATTAAGGGGTGAATTTGAGGTATGTATGGCTAAACTTTTTTCTTCTTAGAATCAAACCCCTAGTGTTCGAGTATTGGGTGTAAGTTCCTAACTTGATCATACAAGAATTGGCTGCCTTAATGTGTTGTGTTGAAAGATTCATGTTCAATAGTTATTCAAAATGTTTATCGTGCTGTCATGCTAGATGAGAATGTGTTTGAAATGAGGAATATGTGTTGAGAAAGGTTAAGAATTCATATCAAGAGTCGAATAAAGCTTGCTAACCTAATTTGTATGAAAAGCCTCCGTGTGATTAAGATTTTCCAAGATTTTTCCCTTATGTGTGCAATGCCTTATATTATAGACCTTATTGATGTGGATGATACTGTTATTTAAATGTATAAAAAGAGAAAATTTTGAATTGTATGATATGGCCAAGCGCCAAGAACAACTTAATAAATGAGCCTACTTGTGCCATGTGATGCAATATGGGAAGAAAATGTAAATTGAGATGAACGATTGAAAGTATGATGCCTCAAGTGAAATAGCCTAGCCAATCGGGACGTGATCAAACACCATACCGCAGACATGGTGGTAATTATGCTGAATTGATTGATTGAAATTATGGATATGGTGGATGTCTCAAATGAGATGACCTAGTCGATCAGGTCAAGATCGGACTCTGTGTAGGAACAGGTGGTATTGTGGATTGTGGTACATGGCACTAAGATTATCAACCTAATAAGATAGAAATTGAACCAGAAATAATGTGATCCTTACTTAATAATTTTTCGTATTTGTTTGAAGTTCTTATTGTACATCATGATTGCTTCCCCTTTGTTTCATTGTTCGTTCTATTAATATTGGTGTTTTAACTTTACATACTAGTACTATTCGACAGTACTAACGTCCCTTTTGGAGGAATCTTTAAATGGATGTAGGTGGTTCCATAGCAGACAGTGTTGATCGCAGCAAGTAGTGCACCCTCTTTCCAGCTGACTTGGTGATCCCCATATCATTTTGGGATCCTATATCTTTTGTATCTTTTGTTCACATTCTTATCATGTTTTGAGGTATAGTCGGGGCCTTGTTGCCGGCACTTTTGTAGCACTCTCTTCTGTATCTACTTAGAGGCTTCGTAGACATTATGTGGGTTGTATATGGGTGTTGGAAGGTCAATGGATTATGTTGTGTTTTGGATTCTTGTCCCACCAAATCATAAGGTGTATGTATTTTGAAACTTAACAATGATATAGCTAATGAAATGGCTTAGTAATGTACTTGTATGATCTCCTATTGTCTAATTAATGAAATCATGTCTTCTCTTGATCGTAAGTGAGTTGGGTAGAAAATGTCTAATAGGATTGCTCGGCCAAGTTCACTCGGTTGGGCACCGGTCGCTCCCCGAGCTTAGGGCATGTCAGATTGAAACGATACGGTCATGTTATGGCGGTGACTACAAGAAGTGGGAAAGGTGGAGTTTCTAGTACCTCAAACTTAAGAAAGATTGCGAATGATGATGTGGTGATGCAAGATGATGATGAGCCAAGCAATGATGTTCAAGTAAATGATGAAGTGACAATAAACATTGATGAAAATGTGTAGGAGACACAAGATGATGTGAACCCGTCTAGGGAACATGCGATAGACATACCGGATCCAGTAGTGCCCAAAGCCAAGAACCTTTTGCCACGGCCTCCTCCACCATATCCTCAATGGCTTGAAAAGCAAAACAATGAGAATCAATTCAAGAAATTCATTGATATGATGAAAAGTTTGTCCATAAATGTGCCATTGGTTGAAGCCTTAGAACAAATTCCAGGATATGCCAAGTTCATGAAGGACTTGTAACAAAGAAGAGATCAATGAAATGTGAAATGATCAAAATGACACATAAAGTGAGTGCCATTGTGCACTCCATGGCTCCAAAGTTAGAAGGCCCCGGTGCCTTTACAATCCCATGCACTATTGGTAGTGCCGATTTTGCCAAAGCTTTATGTGATTTGGGGGCAAGCATTAACTTGATGCCCTATTCTATGTTCAAAACATTGGGGATTGAGAAACCAAGACCCACATCCATGAGGTTGCAAATGGCGGACCGGGAAATGAAGAGGCCATTGGAGATAATTGATGATGTGCTAGTTAGGGTCGACAAGTTCATACTTCCCGCAGATTTTGTGATACTTGACTGTGAGGTTGACTATGAGGTGCCAATCGTTTTGGAGAGACCTTTCCTAGCTACAGGGAAGGCCTTAGTTGATGTGGAAGCTGGGGAGCTCACCTTCCAGGTGGGCGATGAAAAAGTTGTGTTCCATGTTTGCAAGTCAATGAGGCAGCCTAATTGCAATGAAGTGTATTTGTTTATGGATCTTGTGACCGAATTAATTGTTGATGACACAAGTGTTGTGATTAATGTTGAAGACCCATTGGAAGCTATGTTATTGAATCATGATGAGGATGAGAAGGAAGGCTTGGTAGAATGGGTCAGTGCTTTGCAAGGAATGGGTTCATACACATATGGGCCCCGAAAATTTTCCTTAGACCTTGAGAACTGGACGACTCCACCAATAAAGCCCTCAATCAAGGAGCCTCCCACATTGGATTTAAAGCCCTTCACACCTCAGGTATGAGTTCCTAGGCCCTTGTTCCACTTCACCTATTATTCTTTCCTTGTGCTTAACTAACATAAAGGTAGATTCCACCCTTGCGGTGCTCCAAATGAGGAAGAAGGCAATAGGTTGGACATTTGGCGGATATCCGGGGTATAAGCACCACCTTTTTCATGCACAAAATCATATTGGAGAAGGATGACAAACCCTCCGTGGAACATCAAAGAAGGTTGAATGAGGCCGTGCAAAATGTAGTAAAGAAAGAGATCATCAAGTGGTTGGATGTTGGGGTTGTCTACCCCATTTCTGATAGTTTATCGACTTCGTCGGTGCAATGTGTCCCAAAGAAGGGGGCATGACTGTGATTACAAATGACAAAAATGAGTTGATCCCCATAAGAACTGTCACCGGTTGGAGAGTTTGCATATAGAAAGCTCAACAAAGTGACTCGGAAAGACCATTTTCCGCTTTCATTTCTTGATCAGATGTTGGATAGGCTAGCCGGGCGTGCTTATTATTGCTTCTTGAATGGGTATTCCGGATATAACCAGATTCTTATTGCACCTAAAGACCAATAAAAGACCACCTTCACTTGTTCGTATGGCACACTTGCATTCTCGAGGATGCCATTTGGTTTATGTAATGCACCGGCTACTTTTCAGTGGTGTATGATGGTAATATTCACGGATATGGTGGAGGACTTCCTCGAGGTTTTCATGGATGATTTCTCTATTATGGGGGATTCTTTTGAAGTGTGTTTGGATAATCTTGATAAGGTATTGGCACATTGTGAAGAGACCAACTTGGTGCTTAATTGGAGGAAGTGCCACTTTATGGTCGAGGAGGGAATTGTCCTAGCCACAAGAACTCCAAGAATGGTATTGAAGTGGATAAATCAAAAATTGAAGTGATATCAAAACTCCCTCCTCCTACTTCCATCAAAGGAGTGAGGAGCTTTCTAGGTCATGCAGGGTTTTACCGTCAGTTCAACAAGGATTTCTCAAAAGTGGTGAACCCCTTGTGTAAGTTGTTGGAAAAAGATGCCAAATTTGTGTTCAATGATGATTGTATGAAGGCATTTGAGCTACTCAAGTATAGTTTTACTACCACTCCCATCATTACCACACCAAATTGGAGCTTACCATTTGAGCTCACGTATGATGCTAGCGACGTGGCGGTAGGAGCAGTATTGGGGCAAAGAATCAAAAGGATATTCCATCCGGTATACTATGCTAGTAAGACCATGAACGACACCCAAATCAACTATACGGTGACTGAGAAATAACACTTAGCCATTGTCTTTGCTATGGAAAAGTTCCACTCGTACCTCATAGGTACCAAAGTGATTGTTCACAATGATCACATGATATTTTGTTATTTGATGAGTAAAAAGGACTCAAAGTCTAGATTGATACGGTGGGTACTTCTTCTGCAAGAATTTGATCTTGAAATCATAGACCGCAAAGGGAGTGAGAATCAAGTGGCAGACCACTTGTCCCAATTGGAAGAGGAGGGGAGGTCCCATGATGGCCTTGAGATCAATGATTCATTTCCGGATGAATATCTCTTTTCCATGTCTTTGACCGGGATGCCTTTGTTCGCCGATGTGGTTAACTATCTTATGAACGGAATTGTCCCAAATGAGTTCTCTTCAAACCAAAGGAAGAAGCTCAAACGGGACTGCTTGGATTATTATTAGGACGAGCCATATCTTTTCAAAATTTGCACTGATGGTGTTATCCGGAGATGTGTTCCAGAAGAAGAGCAATTGGGTATTCTTGAAGCTTGCCATTCTTCGCCCTATGGTGGTCACCATGGTGGGGCGAGAACTGCTACAAAGGTCTTAAGTTGTGGATTCTATTGGCCTACCTTGTACAAAGATGCTAGCGAGATCGTTAAGCATTGTGATGATTGCCAAAGGACCGGTGGGATTTCCAAGAAGAATGAGATTTCTCTCACCACCATCCTTAAGATTGATATTTTTGATGTGCGGGGCATCGACTATATGGTTCCATTTGTGAGTTAGTGTGGGAACACCTATATTCTTGTTAGTATGGATTACGTTTCCAAATGGGTTGAAGTTGTGTCTTTGACCAACAATGAAGCACGGAGTGTGGTGGCTTTCTTGAAGAAAAACGTATTCACAAAGTTCGGCACCCCAAGAGCCATCATTAATGATGGGGGTTCTCATTTTTGCAACAAAGCTTTCGATACTTTACTCTCCAATATGGTGTCACTCAAAAGGTATCAACCCATTATCACCCCCAGGCAAGTGGTCAGGTTGAAGTCTCCAATAGGGAGATCAAAAGTATTCTATCCAAGACTGTCAATGCAAACCTGACTGATTGATCAAGGAAACTTGATGATGCTCTATGGGCCTATAAAATAACTTACAAGACTCCAATTGGTATGTCTCCTTATCGGTTGGTATTCAGGAAAGCATGTCACCTCCCGGTGGAATTAGAGCATAAGGCCATGTGGGCGTTGAAGAAATTGAATCTTGAGTGTGATGTAGCTGCCAATCTTCGGGTGGAGCAATTGAATGAACTTCATGAGTTTCGGTTCCATGCTTACTCCAGTTCATCCTTGTAAAAGGACAAGATGAAGTACCTACATGATAAGTATATCCAGAACAAGGAATTCAAAGAAGGTGACCTTGTTCTCTTATTCAACTCTCGGTTACAGATGTTTTCGTGAAAGCTAAAGTCAAAGTGGAGTGGTCCTTTTGAAGTGGTACATGTGACTCCTTTTGGTGCTCTAGATTTAAAAAACAAGAATGGTGAGATTTTTAGAGTCAATGGGCACCGGGTGAAGCACTACCTTGGTAAGGTTGATGATATCCACATTGTGGAATTTATCCATTTCAAATGAATGATGGTAACATACGTCTTGCCGCAACATTAAATCAGGCGCTTCTTGGGAGGCAACCCATGTGTTTTTTCTCTCTTGTGATTTACTTTTTAGATTAGGCATTATTTTGAACTAACTGGTTGTAATGTATATGCAGGAAATTGGGTGTGCAATGCGGGAAATTGGGTGTGCAGTGCACGAAATTGACAAGGAAAAAATTGGCCAAGTGGTGAAATTGTGCGGACTGCGCCAGAATTATGCGGACCGCAGAAGCCCTTCGCGATCACACAATTTTGTGTGCGATCGCACAGCTGGAATAGGGAAAATGCCAACCCTCTAAAGTTTGGCCGGACAAAATCCCCTAAGGATTCGCGGCCACAGTCAACATTTCTCAGACCGCAGATTGTGCAGCCTCAACCATTTTTAAGCGGACCGGGCCACTGATTCAACTGCTGAGTGAGAAAAGGGTAAAAAATGTGGACCGCACCAAAATTGTGTGGCCGCACTTAGGTAAGTCAATGGGTCACCATGTTCAAATTATAAATAGGACTTTTTGAGATTATTCACACTTTACGCACTCTAACCTCTCAAGCTAGACTAAAGCACAGTGCATTCTTTCTTATTTTCAATCCCATCCCATATTCATCTAGTTTTGATTTCTTACTACATTTCACTACTGGTATGTTGAATTCACTGAATTAATTTCATCTTTTTCTTTTCTTTTCTTTTCTCCTTGTTTTAGTTTTATTTTTTATCTAGGGTTAGATTCATGCCAAAATGTCAAATTGATGCTTAATTATTGATTTAAAGCATGTGGGTATTGTTTAAATGCCCAATGGGGGCTAGGGTTAGTAAATTTTATTGTTTAATTGCCACAAATCATGCCTAATTAATGAGAACCCTAGTATAAATCGTACTTATGTGCCGCTCTGATTTTAATTTCGTAGCCACACACATTTTTATGCGGTCCGCGATAGGTTATGCGGCCGCATAAAAATTGTGCAGTCTGCGATACCCTAGATTGAAGGCACTTATGATTGCTAGGATTGTGAGGACGCACTCAGTTTTGTGCGGTCCGTAGTTGGTTTGTGCGGCCGCACTCAATTTTTTGTGGTCCGCATAATTGAACTTCAGAGACCCATCAAAATGATTATGCGGCCACACTCAAAATTGTGCAGTCCATGATGGGTATTATGTGGCTGTACTCATTTTTGTGCAGTCTGCGATGGGCAGTCCACAGCAACACTATCTTTTGTGCGGTCCGCTCTGCCCTGTTCTGAGAAGCAACGTGTCTTTCTTTTCTACTATAATATCCCCAATTCTAACTGACTTTCACTACTTGTGTGTTGAATATAATAGTGCATTCACATGGTTGAGGTGATACTTCCAAAGGGAGGGCAGAATCCTCCCCAGGCTGGGGTAGAGGAAAACCTAACATGCCACTATCAGTCCAGAAAATCTTAGGCAAGAAGACTACCCTCGATAGAACTCCTCCAGACTCCTCAGACACCAGTGAATACCTCCCATCCCGGGAAACTTTTGAGGGGAATTCTGTACAACCACAACCGGGGGCACAATCATAATAATTCCCCGATAGACTACGTTTAGTCAATGAACCTACCTCCTCTTCTAGTTTTTCTGCTAGCTCAGAGGGAGGTAGTCAAGCATCTGAACCATCTTCCTCAGCTGCTGCAACACCTGCCACAACAACTACCCCAATCAATTTAGATGATGATGATGAGGTCCCCGATGATGGGAGAAGGGTGATACAATTGTGGGACGCCTGGCTAGATTAAGGAAGCTAGAGGTGTGGACTAATAGATTTGTAAGTGAGAAGGCGTATGCCAAGTTTTGGGAATGGTGGCCCCAAAGGTCGCTCACTCTTGAGCAAAAATTCATAACCAAAGACCTAAGCCAACACAATCGTATGTCCTAAAGCAATTTACGGAGAGAAAAGGATGGAAATGGTTCACCAGCCAGTTGCAAGATGCCAATGAATACCTCATCAAGGAATTTTATGCCAATGTTGCCCACATCAAAAAAGGTACAAAGGTGACGAAGGTTCGGTTCTTGAAAATCTAATGTAATTGCCACGTACTGAACAGATATGGTAGGGTTTGAGGATGTTGAGGCTATGCAGTACTTGGAGAAACTAGCCTTGGGTGATGCAGTTCGCCCATGGCTAGATGAGATACTTGCTATTCCAGGGACAACACCTGCATGGCTCACATCAGGAGTGCATATTGTTAGAGCCACCCTTAACTTTGAAGCAAAAGGGTGGCAAACATTCATGTGCAGCTGTCTTGACGCACACCAGCTGAGAATGTCCTTCCACTTCCCCGAGAAGTATTGGTAGCTTCCATCATGGAAGGCTATATTAATGTGGGGAACCTGATGTCCTATAATATCTCCAATGCAGTCCAAAAAGAAGAAAGATCGTATCCCTACCCCAACTTCCTCACTGAGTATTTCCAAGATTAAGGGGTATAAACTGGACATTTTGATGTGAAGGTGAAGGCTAAAAAGCCTTTCTCATGGTATCATCTCCTGGGAGCGGACAATCCTAAATTAAAGGGTAAAGCCACTACATCCACCGGCCAGTATGAAGAGTCAGGGGTAGTGGCCACATGGTTAGTTGTCGATCCCTCCACAGTAGCTGGTACTTCTACCAGAGCAGCAGGCATGCCTCCTCCATCTTCCAGACCATCTATATCAGTGCCACTGTCTGTGCCTTCATCTTCTACCTACCCTCAGACTGCACGAGGGGTTCCCAGACCCTATCCAGTCTCAAAAACTGGATGCAGGCAGCTACCACAAAGCTGATTGCCATATCCAGTGCATTGGCAGTACAGTCTTCAGCCCCAACAGCGCTTCAGGTACTTCCATTAGTGGAGGACTCATTGAAGATGATTCTGGACAACCAGAAGAAGATTCTGGATGACCAGAAAAAGATCCGGGAGACTCTTAATACTCATGGAAAGATAATCAAGGATTTGGGGAAGCAAGTGAAGAAGATGTGAAAGACTCAGGCATCTAAGGAGTCAGTGAAGAAGTTAAGCAAAGAGGTTGAGAAGATTGCTTTTGCTGATGAAGATCCCACTGGACCTTCTCATGGAATAGACAGCCCCAGCAGCACATGCAGCAGAGCCTGAGGCACCAGAGGCAGTAGCAGGCCAGTCTGAGGAGCCGGCTGCAATATCACACACTGCTAAAGAGTTGATTCAGATGCTCAGCAACCCTGTAGTCCCCCAGTAAGAGGATGTAGAGATCCAGTTAGAGGATACAGAGGGTGCTGATGACCCCATGCATGTTGAGGACCCTGTTCATGCGGAGGACCCTGTTCATGTTGAGGACCCAATGCAGATATAGACCACATAGGGATTTTTCTCTACTCTCAACACCTTTTCCCTATTTTTGTATGTTATGAGCATTGATTACAATGCTATTTTTCATTTGGGGGTGGACCATTTTGATTTAACTACATTTGGTATGTAATAACCATTACACTATTTTTCTTTATCTTTATTTTCACTGTTGGTATGTATATATTTTTATCGTTTGATGTATATATTCATTTTTATTTATGTATATATTCGTTTTACCTGAATTTTGTATATATTCAGTTTAATTTCTGTAGTTTACTTCATAACTTCTTTCGTTACTTTTCCTTAGTAGAATAGCTTCTTATTTACTTTAGTAGCTTCTTTTTAATTTGTTTGCTTATTTTTTAAGTTTTGTGTTGACAATAATCCTTTGGTTTTCTTAATGCCACGGTTCTTTTCAAAGGTGGATATTGTGTGAACCGGGTAGCTCTTCCCAATGATGGATGGCATGACAACCTTCTTAAAGGATTGAGTCCGTTTTCTTTTTGTTTTGGTATATATAGTAGTAATGAATAAAAGTGTCTCAAGCAGGCTTCACTTGGTACTAACACACTTACCTTCGACCTTATGGTTAGAAACAAGTTGATTGGCAAAAATAGCCCTAGTTGTGACCTTTAGACTCTTATGTTGACTAAAACAATCATCGAGTGGTTTCTTTGAGCCATTTGTGATGTTCAATCTTAGCTAGGGTTGTTGTGGGCCCTCGACTCTGTTCTCTTTAACAATCCAACAGCTTGAGAGGTGAGGTATTGAATTTCAAGTCCAAGTTTTGTGCCAATAAGTCTAGAACTTGCCCTGAATGTTTGTCTAGGCGAAGCGTAGCTCGACTTGAGAAATGATTGTAGGCTCTCCTTGATCCAATTTGAAACTTGAAAGCTTCCATAGCTTACTAATGTGATATCCCTAGTCAACCTCTTTTAGCCGAAGCCCTTTTTCTTTTAATAACCACGTTACAAGCCTTTATCCGTTCTATAATGACCCTCTCTTGGCACCCGATCTTTCCCTGGCATTCTTGATAGACAATTGGCAAAAGCATAAGTTTGGGGGAGAGACGAGGAATGTGAAAGTGATAAAAGGTACAAAGAACAAAAAGAAATATGTCAAAATAAAGTGAATAAGGTAGCA
This sequence comes from Nicotiana glauca, assembly GCA_026770625.1. Taxonomy (NCBI): domain Eukaryota; kingdom Viridiplantae; phylum Streptophyta; class Magnoliopsida; order Solanales; family Solanaceae; genus Nicotiana; species Nicotiana glauca. The sequence goes on along the minus strand of MU770843.1, from coordinate 25,582 downwards.
AGTTTAAGGGATTCAAAGAAAGCTATGATTAAAGGCATGGAATAATTAGAAAAGGAGAAAAATGATTGTCATGAGCAAGAAAGTGTGACAATGTGTCTCTATAGTTCCCCTAAGGAATAAGTAAATGGCTCAAAAAGTCAAGAAAGTATGAGCCGAAATGAGAAAATGGAGTGCTTCAGGAAAGATGAAACCGTCATATGCCTATAAGTCCTACCTTGATCCAAAAGCCTTCATTACATTTCCACAAAAGCCCTATATGATTTCGAGTTGAGTGATCTTACATTAGTGGTGATTTACACAAGGGGCATGCTTATGATACTTAGAGCCGGACTTGTGTCATTCTTTTGAGAGAGATGAGCGTACTTCTTCACAGTCCATGTTTTGAGTGTTACATTCTAAAATGAGATTTGCTTATGGAGAGTAGAGGAGGAGGAGGTTGGGTTCCACAATGACCTACGTAATAGAGCGAGCTCCCTTGGTGAATTAAGTCAACTCTTGATGCTCTAGTGTCACATTAGAACTATGGGACTCAAAAGGTCAAAACATGGTGTTGTTGATAATTCATTTGTGTTAAGGGTAATTGTTAGTCCCAATTGATGCATGATTGATTCACCTTAGGCCAGCTGAAATATCCTTTTGTTCTAGTGGAGTTGGGAATTACCTTATTTACTTGAGGACAAGCAAAATCTTAAGTTTGGGAGAGTTGATAAGTAGGGATTTTAACCTATTATTTACTCTCTTTTACTTGTGTTTTAGGCCAAAAATGTTTAAAGGTATTCCCGAAAACTAATGAAATATGCTTGCCTGCAGGAATCGTTCAAAAGGAGCCAAAGGAATCAAAACCAACTCACAAAGGAGTCAAAAGTTGAACAAAACAAAGATTGGACAAAGAAGCCTGAAGCGCGGACCTCACCAACATTGTACGGCCGTAAAAGCCATAGTGCGGCTTCGATCAAAACTATGCGGTCCACATAAGGAAGATTCAGAGATTTGCAACTTTAGGCTATAAGGTGAGCACAGACCGCACGAGAAATGTGCGGCCGCAAAAGTCCCTGCGCGGCCGCGATGAAAATTACGCGGACCGCGGGGACAGAGATTTAGAGAGCTGGCAACTTGGGAAAAAAGAGGAGTGTGGACTGTACTAGAATTGTGTGGCCATGGAAGTCCCTTGTGCGGTCACGATCAAAATTGTGCGGTCCGCAAGATGAAGAATCAGAGAGTTGATTTAAAGCCAAATTCAAGCAAGTGCGGACCACATCAGTTTTATGCGGTCGCATAATTTGGAGCGCGGCCGCACTTGGAATATGCGGTCCGCAAAAGTCCAGCTCAACCTATATCCAAAGAGAAAAATGCGGACCACATCAAAATTATGCGGCCGCGAAAGCAAGAGTGCAGCCGCACTCAGAATTCTGTGGCTGCACAACCTCTGCAGGGGTAATTTTGTCAAATATTTTTAGCTTAGTATAAATAAAACTTTTTGTCATTTTTAGGTTATGTTATGTTTTGTATGAGCACGTGAGACGGCTGAGCATTCTGTTTTCAAAAATTTTGTACTAGATTCACCTCTTAACATTAGGTTTTCATTCCATATATTAATATTATCGATTTTAACTTCATTTCATCTTTAATTTTTGTTATTTCCATGAGTAGCTAAATCCATATCTAGGGCTGTGACCCAACCCTAGTGTGGGTGTTTAATGAGTATTTGATTTTAGGGCTTGAATCTGAATGGGTTAGTGATATTTAGCCTAGTTCTTGCTAGCACTATAGAATTAATGGTTGCAAACATTGATTCATGCATTTATGACTTAGTCTTTACTTGAGAAAGAAGGACTGAGTCTTGGACAACTAGGCTAACAAGGAATTGGGCTGAACTCAAGAAATTGATAGCCCCAATTATAGGGTTAAACCTAGAGATAATAATACTCGACTTGAGCTAATATCACTTGATTTGTATGAGTACACATTTGGACTTGAGAAAGTCAAATTGGGATAAATCACTCAAACTACCGAGAGGTATAGAGTGAGTACCCGTGTGTGATAGATATATTACGATCCTAACTAATCAAACTTGCCCTAGATTTTGCTACCCGTTAGATATCCACCTAGGTAGAAGTCACGACCTTAGTCTTTTTAAACACTTGAAAAACAACAACAAAAATATTATCCTTAGTTTCAATCATTGCAATCTTTAGAGTAAAGTCAGAAGTCGAAATCAAACCCAAACTTGTGTATTAGACTCAAAGCCCGTATCTAGCTTAGATATAAATCTAATTCCAAGCATTAATTCCCTGTGGATTTAATCCCAACCTAGTTGGGTTAAAACTATATCGACCACTTTCGCTACTCACTAGTAGTGTAGGCTTGGACCCGATCACGCGTCTGCTTTAGCATTTTCTTCCCTGGCTATTTAGATGATTTTCCAAGATTGGAATTGTCTGATTAAGTATTGTGCCATTTCCACATATTGCTGCATCCTCGCCTCTCTAGCTATATAGATCCCCTACATTTGTTTAACTACAAGTGGAAAGTCGCTCTTGATTATAATATGCACTATTTCTAGCTCTCATGTCAATTCCAGACATGCAATTACAACTTCATATTCTGCTTCATTTTTATTAATGGAATGGCATTTTATTGCGTGTCTTATAGTTTATCCCGAAGATAGGATGAAAACAATGCCTAAACCAGCTCATTTTACATTCGAGGAGACATAAGTAAATAGGGTCCATGTACCTGGATTAGACCTGTTGAATACCTGCAGTTCCTTTTCTGCATCAGGTACTATTCCTGGGCTGAAGTTTGCTACAAAATCTGCTAAAACCTATGATTTTGTCGCAGTTCTAGGTTGATATATGATATGATATTCACTTAGTTATGTAGCCCACTTGGCTAATCTACCTAATAGGTCTTGCTTATACAATATATTTCTTAAGGGGTAAGCGGTCACTACAGAGATAGGGTGACATTGAAAATAAGGCCTCAACTTTCTAGATGCCATGATTAGTGCTAAAGCAAATTTTTCTAAATGAGGATATTGAGTTTCAACATCCAATAAAGACTTGCTAACATAATAAATTGGAGATTGTTTACCTTTGTCTTCTCGAACTAACACTGCACTTACCACCATTTCTGACACAACGAGATAGATGAGTAGCCTTTCTCCATCTTTTTGTTTAGCCAGCAACGGCAGATTCGACATATACATTTTTAGATTTTTGAGTGCTTGTTGGAATTCCTCAGTCCACTCAAATTGGCTATACTTTTTCAACACTAAAAAGAACTTAAAACTCTTTTCCAAAGATTTAGAAAACCTTCCTAATGGTGCTATCCTTCCTGTCAACCTTTGCACTCTTTTTTGCTCTTGAGTATGTCTGGTATTTCTTCAATGGCTTTAAACTGTGCTGGGTTTACTTCAATTCCTCGGTTAGAAACAAGGAAACCTAAAAACATAATCGAAGACACGCCAAACGCACACTTTTCAGGATTTAAGTTCATATTGAATTTGCAGAGAATCTGAATGTGTATGACAAATGTTGGATGTGATCCCCGTCTGTGTTGAATTGACTAGCATGTCATCAATGTAGACTTCCATCGTTTTTCCTAGGTGTTCTTGAAATATTTTCATTACTATCCTCTGGTACGTGGCTCCAGCATTCTTTAGGCCTAAAGGCATTACTTTATAACAATTAATCCCCCTGTTTGTAATAAAGGAAGTTTTTTCCTCATCTATAGGATCCATTTTTAGTTGATTATATCCTGAATAGGAATCTAAAAAACTCAACAATTCATATCCTGCAGTAGCATCAATTACTTGATCTATGTGCGGTAAAGGAAAAGAATCTTAAGGGAAAGCTTTATTCAAGTCAGTATAATGTACACAAACCCGCCATTTACCATTATTTTTAGGCACCGCTATAGTATTTTACCTCTCGGATAGACCCAATTTTCAAAAGCTTTTGTACCTCATCCTGAATCACCTGGTTTTTGAAGGAACCTTACTTCTTTTTCTTCTGTTTGACATGTGGATATGTCGGATCTTCATTTAGCTTATGGGCCATTACCTCCAGTGGTATACCTGTCATATCTAAATGCGACCAAGCAAAGTAGTCTGAGTTAGCTTTTAAGAATTCAATTAACTTACCTTTCATCTCTGCGCTCAGGTTGGTTCCGAAGTAAAATTTTCTGTCCGACCAATGTATAAACAGCACCACTGCTTCGAGTTCTTCAATTATTGTTTTTATGTTTTCGTTCTCTTCTGGCTCTTGAATGATATCAGGCCTTGAGTCTACATCTATTTGCCAATCTTTAGTTGAGGTTTGTGCTGCTAAATCCTCAACTAAATTCTGTAATTTCTATTTTTTTCTACAACATCGTTATTTATGCTTGAATCCACCACTGAATTGATACATCTAGAAGCCTGATGATCACCACAGTTTGTCTAATTCCCCAATGTGAAGGGAACTTAATAACCCGATGTAAAGTAGACGGAATGACATCTATCTCATGAATCCAAGGTCTACCGAGGATCATATTATACGCCATGTCCGTATATATTACTTGAAATTTTGTATCTTTGACTGCTCTTTTTGCGAATGTGGTGAGCATTATCTCCCTTTTTGTAACAACGCTTGAATTGTCAAATCCAGATAAGGTAGTGCTTTGGGTACCAATTTATCATCGGTTTGCATTCATTTACCACTCTTAAAAGAATGTTATTTACAGAGCTACCTAGATCAATCAAAACTCGCTTCACGTTAGTATCATGTGTAAGTAAAGATATTATCAGTGCATCATTGTATGGGATCATCACGCCATCTATATCTGCATCATCAAATGTTATACTGTCTTCTTCCAGACTTGGCGAATTCGCTTCCCGTGGGTAACTACGACTTTTGACATATTTTTCCAGTCGTATACGTCACACCATTGACCTCCTCTCCTTCGCTTATCACATTAACCGTTCTTTTAGGTGATGGACGTTTTGGTGGCTCTTGTCTATTCTTCATATACGCTTGCTTAACCTTCTCACTAAACAAATCGATTAAATAAACTTGTTTTAACAAGTGCTATACTTCACCTTGTAGCAATCTGCAATCTACTGCTTTATGATCGTGATCATTATGAAATTCGCACTAGAAATATGAGTTTCTTCTACTAGAGTTCGATCTCATTTATTTAGGCCATCGCACCTTATCTCCCATACTTCTTAAAGCAGCTACTAGCTTACAAGTGCTAACATTGAAACTATAATCACCAATCTTTGCCTTCGTATTGTTATCCCATGCATCTCGCTCCTTTATAAACCTAGATGAACCTGCATCTATGTCTCTTGATCTAGAACTGTACCTTAGGTTTTCTAGTTTAAAACGTGAATCTCGTCCTGGTGGTCCCATGTAAGGTTCGTACTTGTTCTTACTGGAACTTTTTTCCATTTCTGGTCGCCTCGAACTTGTTCTTTCATCTCCCCGTGACTAAGTGATAGTATCTGTCGTGCCCCCTTTTTTCCCTCCTCACGGGGAGAAGTCCGGGTTTCGACATTCATGGGGGTAATAACTCTTTTCCTTTTGGGAATTGGGTTTTTGAAGAGTCGCCACCTAATGGATTATGGTGCGTTAGGGCACCTAGAGCGTTTAATTCTTAGATTGATTTGCATTACCAGAGATTAGGGTAAGGGCTCAAAATAACCTCGAGGGGAAGATTTTAGGCACCCCTCTTGGTCCACAACTGTGGGTCCCGGCCGAACTTATACTTATAAATTAGTCCATTAACAAAATAAATAGTTGAAGCAAATAATTGCAAATAAAGCATGTTGGGCATTGTATAAGACAAGGATTTAAACAAGTTGTGTGCGTAAAAAAGGGAAAGTAAAGTTTCCAAGTACATAGAATTTGAGAGAGAGGGGTCCTAGGTTGGTTAGCCTATAGGATCACATCAGTACAATGCCCGATAATCACTCCTTAGAAAGGGGAAACACGTGGCATTAGCGCACCAGTCATCATATCCATATCTACCCTTCCCATCCCCTTAGTGGTCATGCAAAGCGAGTGTTGGTCAGTGATCTCTATTGCATGCTGGTACCCGTCCCTTCTTAATGTCCTTGGAGGGATTTAGGACCTCTGCCTATAGGTGGTTCTAGACAGACCCCTAAGGTTTAAAAGGTGAAAATACTAAGGCGACAAGCAATAACACATAGGACTCTTAGCAAACAAGAACAGGATGGAGTAAATAAGAGGCTCAATTTACCTCCGTAAGTAAAGCATATAAACAGAACGACTCAAACAGAAATAAAGGCCTTTTTGTTAAACAGTGTCCTAAGGCAGGATGTCTAAATGAATATACAGAAGACAAGCAGTTTATTTTTATTAACTAAGAAGTAAAGCCTTGTCAATTGCCTACTGATTTTTAAAAGCATGTTAAACCCGAAGAACATTAAGTCACAGAAACGGTTTCAGGGTTGCAATATTCGGAAAACGTCCTATAGGCTTTCCTATATGCGGCATACAGATGACTATATTTTATATAGTGAACCTAGCCAGGTTTTTTAAACAGACCTTTTAATCCCTATAGGCATGCTTTCTAATGATAGAGTAAAGCAGTTTTTGAAAGAATTCGTTTCAGGAAAAATAAACCATTAATTAAACCAATTTCGAAGTGACTGAACGCGGACTGGTTTGATTTATTTAAACTAGTTTAGGCAGAATTTTTGGTGACATTCCTTATAGGCAAGATATCTAGTTGTTAAACACTGATTTCAGAAACTTTGCAGGCATGATGTCAAATAATAAAAACATGCAACACTTATCGTAATAGAAGTCGGGTTAAATTATATCCTATAGGCATGACATCTACTTGTGAAACTGATTTTAAGACTTATAAACATGATTTCTAACATGGAAAGGCAAGCATAGTAAAAGCCTATATGCATGATTTATAACATGGTAAGGCAAACATAGTAAAATGTAAAGTCCTATAGGCATATTTTCTACCCACATTACCCCACAAACATGTAACTATCCACCCATTTTCACTAATTATCCCAATATTCGTTTACAAATTATTAATGAATTACATAAATAAATAAGAAAATAAGAAGTTATTCTAAAGGGAGACTTCAATTAGGCCCAGGTTTCCAAAGCCTCCAATAGCCACAAATGCCCAAATTGTATAGACAATGTCACAATCCAGGTGCATCAAAGTTCCCTAAGGATCTCAAGGATCCCGGGCAGTGCTTACACCTAAACTTGGTAACCAAATTGAATAAGTGCAGTATGGAAGGACCAGCCTCAGTATGCCAGAATTCAGAGGGTTCTCAAGAGGATCCCAAGGCAGTACACATAATGGAGGGGGAAGAACCTATTGACTTAGGAGAAGAGTGGGAGTGCTTGACATAGTTTGAAAGGGTTTTAGTAAGAAAACAGTGTTAAAAAAGACTTGTTTGAAATAGTTTTGTAGAGTAAAAGAGAGATTCATGCAGTAAAACAACTTTGAAAGGAGAGAATTACAGGATTAGACAATAGTAAATCAAACATGGAGTCCAAAACCACTTTAGCAATATTCATAGGACCAAAACAGGAGGAAAGATCCTATATACAAGGGTGATGGAGATTGGGGACACATAGAATGTATGATTGTAAACACATAACAGGCAAAGGTCTTAGGAATTAGTACAGACATGCTCAGACACAACTGATCAGACACAGTCATAGAACCAGCAATGCTTAAGGGAGTTTAGTATAGGGTCCATATAATTTAGGACCAATCCTAGAACCATTCAAGTTAAGAGTGCAGACTACATAGAGGGGATTCATACCAGAAAACCGATAGTGCAAACAGACTACATAAAGGGGTTAACATGCTCATATTGATCCTAAGGAAAGGGGGTTCATAATATGCTAATCATGTAATCATATTAACTGCGAGTTTCACAGCAAAACCATAAGTAGAAGCAAACTAGAAACAGGATGAACTGAAGCAATAAAAGAACCATATTGTTGTTAGAACTTGAATTGAAACTAGAACATACCAGTAAAGAAGACAGTAAACAAAAGTGAAGGAGCAGGAGAGCACAATAATTAGCCTTGGCTTGCAGCCTGCTAACTCAGAATAAGAGCAAGTAGCACAAAGAAAGAGCAGAAAGTTTAAGTGTGAAAGAGAGAGCTTTTGAACCAAAAGGTTTGTGTCTGTGTTAATGAGAGAGAGTGTGCATGTGTGTGTGTGTGTGTGTGTGTGTGTGTGTATATATATATATAGTAGTTCAAAATTAGATAAAATAAGGTAAAAATCATAGTAGCATAGTAATTAAGGAACTCAGAATCAATTAGAGCAGAATTAGGACAAGTACTCCCTTAAGTTAAGGGAATTAATTCAAACGGTAAGAACAAGTAATAATTAAGGAAAGAAATAGTGTATGACTAATAAGGAAAGATTCAAATTCAGTAAGCATAGGTTAAACAATTAGGGCTAAGTTCAAAACACTCTAATTAAGGAAATAGTCAGGAAGAATAAAGTACCACAGCAGGCAAGGTAGGTGAATCAGTTAATTTGAATAAAAGGGGTCCAAATTGAGGCTTTAAAGGAGGGTCTTTCAATCAAACCCTAAAATAGGAAATCCAGAATCAATCAAGAGGGAGTCACGATTCAGCATTCAGCATATAAATAGAGTAAGAGCAATCAAACACAACAAACATGCAGGTTAAACAGTATTGATAGAAAGAGGCAAGTCTGAACAATCAAGATAAACATAATCACATAGAGGTGGTATAAGTTAGGCTAAAAGCTCAGTAAGAACACATTTGAGGCAAGGTAATCACAGAAACTTAAACAAGAATCGAGTAGTCATGCTAACACACATAACCAAACAAAGAAAATCTAGAAAAATTAGGGCTTTTAACATAGGCGAGTTAAAAAAGGAGTAAAATCATAGAATCAGTCAAAATATGCAAGAGATAGAAGTTTAAACATAAAGAATCAGTTTAAACAAAGTTTTAGAAGAAGTTCCGAAAACCCTAATTTCAAAAGAAGGTGAAAACACTTTGAAATCGATGATTCTTGTAAAATGGATTCAAGAGAAGTGTAAAACATCAAAGAAACAGACTAGAATCATTTTAAAAACGTACATATCTAAGAGATGTAGGCAGAAATTAGGGTTTCCGAAGAAACCCAAGGAGAGGTGAAAGAACCTGTCTAGAATCCCAAAGATCGTGACAAATACAATGTGATTTTGCTCGAAATCACACCGGATTATCCAAGAACAGCCAAATAGCAAACCTTAGATGCAATTCGGAGTGTCCCAGAGCCCTTGAAGAACTTAGAGAAAGCAAGCATAGCATTAGAGGGGCCATTGGAGGCTTAGGAGTTGGCGGGAGATCACCGGAGAAGACAGGAGAAGAAGGTCGGCGGTTGAAGGAGCTAGGGTTAGGTTGAGTGGTTGAGAGAGGAAAGGAGATGAGAGAATACACACGCGGTGGTCTCTGAGGAATGAGGTAGGGTTAGAGGTCCTTCGGGATAAAAAAGGAATAAATGGACGAAGGCCGTTGATCTCAGGATTTGACGGGTCTTAGGTCGAGTAGGTGGGTTTAGGGTCTGGGTTGGGTAGTTTGGTTAGAAATTGGGCTGGGGTTGGGTTTAAATTGGGCTAAGATTAAAATGCAGATCTGGCTATATTTTAAATAGCCAATTTTTCCCATACAATTTATAATAAATAATAAATAATTTTGTGTACTAAAATTATTTAAAATAGATATTTAATATTTTAAAAATATAGGAGATCGATTTTATGCATATAAATATAATTATACATTAATGAGGCTAATATTGCAATTATATGCAATTTAACTTTAAAAATATAAAATGCAATTAATAAAAATGCACAAAAAAATATTTTAATCATATTTTGGCATAAATATAAAAATTAAATGACTAAATCATCATAACAATAATTTGAGGGATTATTATTGAGGAATTTATGAATAAAAGGGAAGGAGATAAATCAATTTAAATCCTTAAAAATTATGAAACAAATTATAAAAACCGTATGCATGCTTTTATATATATATATATATATATATATATATATATATATATATTCTATTTTGAAGGTATTTATGCATATATAAAAACATATGAAAAAAATTGGGTATCAACGGTATCTTCTTCTATCCGCAACTTTGTGTTATACCTGTTATACACATCATTCCAAGTTGTAGCAGGGAATTCTTGTAAGCTTTCTTTGAGTCTCCTCGTGGCTTCTGAGCTTTTTTCATTTAGGTTACTTGCAAACGCCATGGCCGCCCAATTATCAGGTACACGTGGTAACATCATTCTTTTACGCTGAAATCTATCCACAAATTTCCTGAGTAGCTCCGTATCTCCTTGTTTTATTTTGAAGATGTATTCCATCCTCTTTTCAACTTTTTAATATCCCGAGTGTGCTTTTATAAATGAATCTGCAAGCTCAGCAAAAAAATCAATAGAATTTTTTGGTAACAGAGAATTCCATGTTAGTGCTCCTTTTGTGAGTGTTTCGCCAAATTTTTTTACCAGCACCGACTCAATTTCTTGTTCGGTCAAGTTGTTGCCTTTCACGCCAGTTGTAAATGCAATTACATGATCTCGTGGGCAGGTTGTCCCATCATACTTTGGAATATCGGGCAAATTAAACTTTTTTTAGAATCGGCAAGGGAGCGGCACTTGGCTTTCAGGGTTGTTGAGGATATTTATCAATATCCACTCCTTTAATCACGGGTGGCACACCAGGTATCTGCTCTATGCGATCGTTCTGCTCCTTGAGCTAATTCTACAAAGTTAGTACTAAACTTTGTAAATCAGAATTATTTGGGGTACCTGACCTTCCATCGCGAGATTCAGTGGGAGTTCCTCCCCTGCCTGAATTAGCAAGTCCTGAGTGTGGGTTCTCCATGGTTGCGGTATTGTTTGAAGGTCGAGTTGGTGGTACAGTTGGTAACCCACTAACGAAAGTTTGAAGAGCATTGTTGACGTGTTCCGCAATTAGTTGTTTCAATATTTTCAGCAGTTTTATCGTCCCCTTGTTGATCATTTGCATGTGACGCTGATCTGTCAGGTGACCCGTCTCGGAAGTGTTGAGGAGAATTTTAGGGCGAAGGGATTGGAGTTTCATCCTCTTGTTGATTCTATTAGTTCAGTTGGTTTTGTTGGTAATTATCATTGGCAGTCGACATGATTGTTTGACAGAAAAATAAATTTGGAAAGTAAAAAAATTATCAGATTCCCGGTAACGGAACTAATTTGTTTAACCAAAAAATGTATCTTTTGGCCAAAACCTATTCTTAGAAGAACTCGGGTTACATAACTAAGAAATTTTGTACTTTCTCAATTATATGAAAAGAAAAGACAAAAATAAGTGAAGAAATAATTGATTGAAAAGTCAAGATAGCATTCCAATATTATCACAGATGATCCTTACAAATGAAATTCTCTTCCCTTTTATTGTTACATTTCGTATTTTCGTACGTTAAAAGTTTCGGCTCCAGTTAAATGACGTAGACTCGGGGATGAGATTATCTTGAGGTTAACATATTTATGCTATTTATAAAAAGCGATAAGTAAGTGTCATGAAAGATAAAGGGTACACGAATTAAATAAAACGAGTTTCGTTAAAGATTGCCGATTTGGGATAAAATACTAGTCGAGCGATAATACCCGATATTTATGGACTAGTAACATACAAGGTACCATATGACCGTGATAGTATGAAGTATAAAGTATATTTCAAAATAATTAGTACTTTCAAATAATTATTAATTATGCGGGTAATTGATTGATTATCGGGTAACAGAATATTACCTAATTACCTAATAAGTAGATAAAGATTAATAATTTCCACCCCACCACTCCAAAAACGTGGCAGTTGGCCACAACCTAAGGAAAATGACTCCTTAGTCATTTTGATAGGTGGCAATTAAGTAGCAAAGAAAGGGACACTAAATGTCTTGTGATTACTATACAATTCTTAATATCAGAACATTAGGAACTCTTTACAATTCAAAAGACATTAGAATCTTGCAAAAATATTAGCCTTATTAACATTCCTGGAAACGTTAGCCATTTTCAAGCTTTCAACAAAGCTCATTTTTCATTTCTTGAAAACAAAGACACCAACGGAACGTTAGACACAAGACATTAACAGCGAGATTTCTTGCAATCAAATTCTCCTACAAGAATATACGGATTTTTCCTTACTCCGGGTATGTTAAGGCCATCCCATCTTTCTTTTTGGCGTGATCCAAATAATACAAATGAAACGAGCAAAATATACAACTTTCATAAACGACTCTATTCATAAAAATACTTGGGGTGTCTATATTCTTGATTCCCCATGTAAAAATATCTTCTGTTCATGGGTCTCAGAAAAATACGTATTTGATAAAGTTTATCCGAAATGTATATTGATTTCTATGGCATTCCAAGAAAATCTTATTAACATATTTCTTATGCATTCCATGCATTTATACATGTACATTGACATATATATATATGAGATATGGGATATGGAAAAAACGTTACGGCTTTATATACGCACCACACCTGATCAGTTGGTATATGTTGATAATGTTGCCCACAATGGCTGAGACGATATAATGGGATGCCCTCAGAGGCTTGATGATATTATGTACCCATATACCTATGCATGACACGATATTTATATGCACGTGCATGACATTATAAATGTTTTAGGATTTATAAAGTTATTCAGATTTACAGATGAATTTCTTTATTTCATTTTTCATCTATGTCTCTTATATACTGATTTTTATGCCTTACATACTCAGTATATTATTTGTAATGATGCCCTATTTCCGGGGGCATGCGTTTCATGCTTGCAGGTGCAGGTAGGCAAGTCGCGTGCTCCGCATGATCCGGAGCTACTTTTTACGATGTGCTTGTGTGTATATATATATATATATATATATATATATATATATATATATATATATATATATATATATATATATATATATGACGTGGCTCAGTCCTGTCTTTGTACAGTTGTATTTCTATTAGAAGTCTGTACACAGTTATGTACAGTTGTATAGTATGTGGTCGTGTCGGCTTTCAGTTTTGGTTAGATAGTTGTCTATCGCAGCCTTGTCGGCTCGCCCATTGTAATCCGCATGTATATGTATAAATGTCTTTGGACAGGTTTTTCTCACGCATGTTACTTTTGTAATTCAGCAGATATTATCATGTTTATATCTTAGTCGCATACTTAAGGGTGTTCGACAGGTAGGACTCGAGAAAAAATGGTATCAGAGCAGTTCTTTCCTAGGGTTGTCTACAGACCGTGTCTAGTAGAGTCTTGTTTATGGGTGTGTTATGCACCACACTTATAGACATGAGGCTACAGGATATATAGGATCTTATTCTCTCTTTTTATCTCAGATCGTGTAAGATAAGAATTTATGTTCCTAACAATATGTGACGTTTTCAGCGATGCCCCGAAGACTACAGCCGCCCAGAAGAGAAAGTCCATGGCTGGAGAGACTACTACTCGAGCGCCACGAGTTACCAGGTCTCAGGGAGAGTCTCATAGTGAAAATCCATCTCAGACTTCACATACCCTGCCCTTTCCAGAAGAGCTCCGAGGGGCACCAGCTCCAGCCCCCGCACCTGTACGTCCAGCTCCTCAACCAGATGCACCGAGTCAGGCGATGAGAGATGCTACTCAGCTATTAACCCGATTAGTATCCGCACAGGCTCAGTGTCAAGAAGTAGGTATTGGTCATGCATATAGGTCCGTCAGTGCAAGGTGTTCGTGACTTCATTAATTTAGACCCCCCGGTATTCACTGGAGCATATCCAAATGAGGAACCTCAGGTATTTATTGATATAGTGCAGAGGACGTTAAGGGTAATGAAGGCCACTGCAACTGAGTCAATTTAGCTAGCTTACTATAGACTCCGAGATGGTGCAATTAACTGGTACGAGTCTTGGGAATTGTCCAGAGGTGAGGATGCCCCTCCAGCATCATGGCAGGAGTTTACAGAAGCTTTTCTTCGTCATTATCTATCATCAGAACTTATACGGGCCTAAGTTGATAGGTTTTTGATCCTTCGGCAGGGTAACATGAGTGTTCGGGAGTACAGTCTTTAGTTTGATTCATTGGCTAGGTATGCTACTGTATCTAAGATGGAGGATCGGGTTCACCAGTTCGTGATGGGGTTAGAGCCGTACATGCTTAACGATTGTATGTCGGTCTCACTCCAACCAGACATGGATATTTCTCATATTCAGGCATACGCTCAGGGTGTAGAGGAGCGTAAACAGAAACAGAGGGCCGATCTGAGCATGATAGGGCCCAAAATAATAGAGCAAGGTCTTCAGGTCCTTCTGGTAAGTTTCGAGGTGGTCAGAGACAACAGTACCCGAGATATCCAGCTAGCCATCGGCTAGCGCACCCAGAGGCGAATCTAGGATTTAAATTCTATGGGTTCAATTTAAGGTTTTTAACATTGAACCCATTATATATTTAAAGTTATGGGTTCATATCTACTATTTTTGCAATTTTAATAAATTTTATATATAAATTTTTACTCTACGGTGAAAGTTATGGGTTCAGTTGAACCCGTAGGTAGTACACTACATCCGCCTCTGAGCGCACCCCCTCAGTTTCGCGGTAGGAGATTTGGTCATTCCACATATTTAGGGCCTGGTCAAAATTCCGAGGCCTCAGGTTCTCAGTATAGGGGTGAGTCAAGTCAGATGAGGCCGCCCTTGCCACGATGTGCTCAGTGTGGTAAGCAACATGACGTGTAGTGCCGTATGGGACTGGGTGTCTGTTATACTTGTAGTTATCTGGGCCACGTTATGAGGGATTGTCTGACAAGAGGTGATGCAAGCATAGCTCAGCAAGCAGGATCTGTAGCTGGTTCATCATCATCAGTACACCCCCCGGGCAAGGTTCACAAGCACCAGTGAGTCGCAGTAGAGGCAGAGGTAGAGCATCTAGCTTGAGCGATCCTCATAACCACATTTATGCATTGGCAGGACGACAGGATCAGGAGTCATCGCCTGATGTTGTTACAGGTATATTATCAGTCTCCTCATATGATGTATATGCACTGATTGACCCAGGTTCCACCTTATCATATGTTACTCTATTGGTTGCTAGTAAGTTTGGAATAAAACCTGAGTTGGTTAAACCTTTTGAGGTGTCTACACCTATTGGGGACTCAGTGATAGCTAAGCAAGTACATAGGGGTTGTATAATAATAGTTCATAGTCGACATACTGTAGCGGACCTAATCGAGTTAGATATGGTAGAATTTGATGTTATCATGGGTATGGATTGTTTGGCTTCTTGTCATGCCAGCATTGATTGTAGATCAAATATAATCCGATTTCAATTTCCAGGGGAACCTGTTTTGGAGTGGAAAGGTAATACGACGTCGCCGAGAGGTAGATTTATTTCCTATCTCAAGGTAAGGAATATGATCGGAAAGATTTATCACTTAGTTCGGGTTCAGGATCTAGAAGCAGAGTCACCAGCCATTCAGTCCATCCCTGTGGTTAATGAGTTTCCCGATGTCTTTCCTGATGAACTTCCGGGTCTTCCGCCAGAGCGATAAATTGAGCTTGCTATTGACCTACTACCAGATACTCATCAAATATCTATTCCTCCCTATAGAATGGCCCCTGCAGAGTTAAAAGAGTTAAAGGAACAACTAAAGGACTTGCTTGAAAAAGGCTTTATCAGACTTAGTACATCACTGTGGGAAGCGCATGTGTTATTTGTAAGGAAGAAAGATGGTTCCTTTCGGATGTGTTTTCATTATAGATAGTTGAATAAGGTGATAATCAAGAATAAGTACCCGCTCCCCAAAATTGATGATTTATTTGATCACTTGCAAGGTGCCAAGTATTTTTCAAAGATAGACTTAAGGTCCGGGTACCATCAGGTAAGGTTTAAGGAGGAAGACATTCCGAAGACAGCATTCAAGACCAGATACAGGCACTTTGATTTTTGTGTTATGTCGTTCGGTTGGACTAATGCCCCATCAATATTCATGAATTTGATGAATTATGTGTTCAGGCCCTTTTTAGATCTGTTCGTAATTGTACTTATCGACGATATATTGGTGTATTCTCGTTCTTAGGCTGAGCATGTAGATCATCTACGTACTGTGCTCAGAGTTTTACAAAAAAGGAAGTTGTATGCAAAATTATCTAAATGTGAACTCTGGTTGAACATTGTAAGAATCCGGGTGGATACACAAAAGATTGAGGCAGTAAAGACTTGGCCTAGACCCACAACACCGACGGAAATTCGTAGCTTTCTCGGTTTGGCAGGCTATTATAGGAGATTTGTAGAGGAATTTTTTTTCCCTTTTAGCACCTTTGACAAAGTTGACTCAGAATGGAGCAAGGTTTCAATGGACTGACGCTTCTGAATGGAGTTTCCGGGTATTGAAGGACAGATTAACTTCAACATCGGTTCTAACGCTCCCAGAAGGGACCGATGGTTACGTTATCTATTTTGATACTTCAGGCATTGAGCTGGGTTGTGTGCTGATGTAGCAAGGTAAGGTTGTAGCTTATGCTTCTAGACAACTAAGAAAACATGAGAAGAATTACCTGACCCATAATTTAGAGTTAGCCGCAGTGATTCATGCACTAAAGATGTGGAGGCACTACTCGTATGGCATTCATGTTGATATCTATACAGATCATAAGAGCATCATGTATATCTTCAGGCAAAAGGAATTGAATTTACGTCAAAGAAGATTGTTATAGCTACTTAAAGACTATGATGTTGATATTTTATACCATCTGGGGAAGTCGAACGTGGTAGCCGACACCCTCAGCCGTAGATCGATGGGTAGCCTGTCATATTTATAGCCAGAGAAGAGGGGAATAGCCCATGAGATTCATCAGCTAGCTAGTCTTGGAGTTCGGTTACTAGACTCAGCTGATATTGGAATTACTATTCAGGATACAGCAACATCCTCGTTTGTAACTGAATTGAAGAAACGCCGGTACGAGGATCCTGTATTAGTTCATTATAAGGATACCACCTCTCAGAAAGAGAAGACACCGTTTGAGATTATAGAATATGGAGTCCTTAGATATCGAGGACGATTATGTGTCCCTAATGTTGCAGGGCTGCGTCGGCAGGTTATGGGGGAAACTCATTATTCTCGTTATTCTATCCATCCAGGAGCGACAAAGATGTATCATGATATCAGGGAAGTATATTGGTGGGATGAAATGAAAAAGGATATAGCGGAGTTTGTTGCTCAGTGTCCTAACTGTCAGCAAGTTAAGATTGAGCATCAGAAACCCAGTGGATTATTGCAAGCTATGGAGATTCCAACTTGGAAATGTAAAGTAATCAATATGGATTTCATTGTAGGCTTACCTCGTACCCAGCGTAAGTTCGATTCGATATGGGTAATTGTTGATAGGCTTATAAAGTCAGCCCATTTTCTGCCCGTTAGGACTATATATTCCGCAGAGGATTATGCAAGGCTTTATATTAAGGAGATAGTATGATTGTATAGTGTCCCTGTATCTATTATCTCATATAGAGGAGCTCAATTTATAGCTAACTTTTAGTGGTCCTTCCAAAAAGGATTGGGGACTCAGGTAAGTCTTAGTACATTATTTCATCCCCAGACAGATGGACATGCAGAGCGTACTATTCAGACACTTGAGGATATGTTACGAGCTTGTGTGATACGACTTCAAAGGTAGCTGGGATAATCATGTGCCCCTTATTTAATTCGCATATAATAATAGCTACCATTCTAGTATTCAGATGGCTCCATACGAAGCTCAGGTCGCCTATAGGGTGGTTCGATGTTGGGGAAACAACGTTAGTAGGACCATAATTGGTACAGCAGGCAATCGAGAAAATTAAGCTTATATAGGAAAGACTATTAGCAGCTCAAAGCCGTCACAAGTCTTATGCGGATAATCGACGGCGAGACTTGGAATTTCAGGTTGACGATTGGGTATTCCTAAAGGTATGACCGATGAAAGGCGTTATGAGGTTCGGAAAAAAAAAAAGGAAAACTTATCCCTCGGTACATTGGACCGTATAGGATCATACACAAGGTAGGCCAGGTAGCATATGAGTTGGACTTGCGTTCGGATTTGGAGTCTATACATATAGTCTTACATGTGTCTATGCTCCGTAAATGTATCAGAGATCCTTCCAAAATTGTGTCAGTTGACGACTTCAGGTCATAGAGAAGCTATAGTATGAAGAAACTCCTATTGCTATTCTAGATAAACAGGTTCGGAGATTGAGAACTAAAGATGTATCTTCGGTGAAAGTACTTTGGAGAAACAACAATGTGGAAGAAATGACTTGGGAGGCCGAGGAAGACATGAAGACTAGATATCCCTACTTATTTCCTCCTCTAAACAAGGGTCCAACTGAGACATCACAACCTTGAGATACGTGTACGGATTCTTGTATTAGCTATTGTCATTGGTCGTGTGAGGCCATTGTCATTGTTGATGATTGTGGTCCTACGTGGCGTTGAATTATTAAGCTTTTACATGACGAGTTGGTAGTAGTGTTGTTACAAAGGCGACTCTGCTAAAGTTATATAGATCCCAGGGAATTAAACATTCGAGGACGAATGTTTCTAAGGGGGGAAGGATGTTACATTTCGCGTATTCGTACATTAAAAGATTCGTCTCCAGTTAATTGACGTAGACTCGGAGATGAGATTATCTGGAGATTAACGTATTTATGATATTTATAACAAGCGATAAGTAAGTGTCATGAAGGATAAAGGGTATACGAATTAAAGAAAACGAGTTTCGTTGAAGATTGCCGATTTGGGATAAAATACTAGTCGAGCGATAATACCCAATATTTATGGACTAGTACCATACAAGGTACCATATGACCGTGATAGTATGAAGTATAAAGTATATTAAAAATAATTAGTTTCAAATAATTCTTAATTATGCGGGTAATTGATTGATTATCGTGTAACGGGACATTACCTAATTACCTAATAAGTAGATAAAGATTAATAATTCCCACCCCACCCCTCCAAAAACGTGGCAGTTGGCCACAACCTAAGGAAAATGACTCCTTAGTCATTTTGATAGGTGGCAATTAAGTAGCAAAGAAAGGGACACTAAATGTCTTGTGATTACTATACAATTCTTAATATCAGAACATTAGGAACTCTTTACAATTCAAAAGACATTAGAATCTTGCAAAAATATTAGCCTTCTTAACATTCCTGGAAACTTTAGCCATTTTCAAGCTTTCAACAAAGCTCATTTTTCATTTCTTGAAAATAAAGACTCCAACAGAACGTTAGAAACAAGACATTAGCAACGAGATTTCTTGCCATCAAATTCTCCTACAAAAATATTATACGGATATTTCCCTACTTCAGGTATGTTAAGGCTATTCCATATTTATTTTTGGCATGATCCAAATAATACAAATGAAACGAGCAAAATACGCAACTTTTATAAACGACTCTATTCATAGAAATACTGGGGGTGTCTATATTCTTGATTCCCCATATGAATTATTATATCTTCTGTGTGAACGCTATTGTGTTAAAACACAAAATCAGAAAACTGTTAGAAGAATAAAAGAAACTGGAAAAACAGTAGCGATTAAGAAATATTCCGAGTCCACAATTTATTTGTGTGTCCTTAAGGAATTTTAACCCCCTCACACGTTGCCAAGGTAATGGATTAAATCCTCCCAGGATAAAACGGAATAAACCTTCCTGTAACAGTGGCAATACAAACTGCAGGATACCAACGAACTTAAAGAACGGAGCAAAATCACACTTACGAATTCGAGAGAGAGAGACTGCGAATTAGATTGCAGCATTTTCAGGAAGAAGAAAGTTCTGTAATATTTTTGGTGTGTTAAAAACAAAGTCATGCCTCTGAATTTATAGGCAATTATTGAAAGAGGTGTGATGTCTGTTCTGGAGAAGTGTCTGCTCAGAAATTCCGCCGCCTGCCGCGGTCCTGCCGCGGTTATGCTAGGACCACGGCCAAAGTGGCCCTCTGAACCTATAGAAGGGTTCTGGCGCTGTCCTACCGCGGTTATGCCAAGACCGCGGCCAGACTATATTTCTGAATCTTCAGCAGTGATCTGGTATTTAATTAATTATTAAATAATTAATTAAATAAATTTTATCCAAAAAAATAATCTTATCGATCGATCATTTGACAAATACAAATCCAAATCCAAATCTAAATCTAAATCCAAATCCAAAGACGAAGCCGAGTCGAGCGAGCGACGACAACGGCGCGAGGGTTCATTCTCTTCAACTCCTTTTAAGAGATTTAAGAAGTGATTCTATATATATATATACACACAGATATAGTTGTCCCTCACCAATGAGGACAAAGTGCAAGACATAAGCTCACTTCTTCAAATTTTATTTTTCCCTCCATTTTATTTTCTTTTATACTTTAAAGTCCAATGGCTTAAAAGTCCAACAATCCCCCACATGAATGGGAATGGATGTATCAAGAAAGATCATAGATGAAAGCTGTGTGATTTGCAAGTAAGGATTAATTGCATCTGGATAAGTAGGTTTCCCTTTGAACTTTCCGTAGTGAACATATGTCGGATATACTCGGTCAATCGGTAGATTGATATTTTTGAACCGTCGAACTTTAGTGTATACCTAGACAACCATATGTCACACAACCAACCCTTAACCGTCTTTTGGTTCTCATTGTTGTGTTCGTTTCAGCCATGAACACCGCCTGGACATTGTCTTCATCACGAGAAGGGACCAAAGATTTTATTTTTACATTGTTGAACCGATCAATCACATCTTTGTTTGAGCTCCTTGAACCTAGATCTCGAAACATCCAAAATTCTAGGTAGAGTTATCGCCATGTTGACTTGTCCTCGGCCATAGTCCCATTCCCTTAGATGATTTCACAACTCCCTCTCTAGTTAAGCCTTTTGTAAGCGGATCCGCCACATTATCCTTTGAGCTTACATAATCAATAGTGATAATTCCACTAGAAAGTAGTTGTCTAACACTGTTATGTCTTTGTCGTATATGACGAGACTTTCCGTTATACATAACGCTCCCGGCCCGTCCTATTGCAGCCTCACTATCGCAATGTATGCAAATAGGAGCCAAAGGTTTTGGCCAGAACGGAATGTCTTCTAAAAAATTCCGAAGCCATTC
This sequence comes from Nicotiana glauca, assembly GCA_026770625.1. Lineage (NCBI taxonomy): Eukaryota > Viridiplantae > Streptophyta > Magnoliopsida > Solanales > Solanaceae > Nicotiana > Nicotiana glauca. The sequence continues at coordinate 4,394 of MU770843.1, read as the reverse complement.
AGCTTCTTCACCGGCTTTATCCAATGCTATAAACTCTGATTCCATTGTAGAGCGAGCAATACACGTCTGTTTAGAAGACTTCCAAGATACTGCTCCTCCACCAACAGTAAACACATATCCACTTGTGGACTTTGTTTCTGTTGAGCCGGTTATCCAATTTGCATCACTATATCCTTCGATAACTGCAGGATATTTATTGTAGTGCAAAGCGTAGTCTTGAGTATACTCCAAGTATCCCAGAACTCGTTTCATTGCCACCCAGTGATGTTTGTTGGGATTACTTGTGAATCGACTAAGTTTACTTATCGCACAAGCTATATCAGGTCGTGTACAGTTCATGATGTACATTAAGCTTCCCAACACACGAGCATACTCCAATTGAGACGTACTTTCACCTTTATTCTTCATAAGATGATGGTTTAAGTCAATTGGAGTCCTTGCACTTCTAAATTCCAAATGTTTGAATTTTTCAAGTACCATTTTCACGTAATGTGATTGAGACAAAGCTAGACCTTGAGGAGTCCTCTTGATTTTAATTCCTAGAATTACATCGGCAACTCCTAAGTCTTTCATATCAAACTTACTAGCAAGCATGCGCTTAGTAGCTTGAATGTCGGCAATGTCTTTGCTCATTATTAGCATATCATCAACATATAAGCAAACAATGACTATATGATTTGGAACGTTCTTAATGTAAACACATTTATCACATTCATTAATCTTAAAGCCATTTGACAACATTGTTTGGTCAAATTTCGCATGCCATTGCTTGGGTGCTTGTTTTAGTCCATAAAGAGACTTAACAAGTCGACACACCTTCTTTTCTTTTCCCGGAACCACAAACCCCTCGGGTTGGTCCATGTAGATTTCTTCCTCTAAATCACCATTTAAGAAGGCTGTTTTTACATCCATTTGATGGATTTGAAGATCATACAAGGCGGCTAACGCTATTAGCATCCGAATGGATGTAATTCTTGTTACCGGCGAGTATGTGTCAAAATAGTCAAGACCTTCTCGCTGTCTAAATCCTTTGACAACAAGTCTTGCCTTGTATTTGTCAATAGTACCATCGTCTTTCATTTTCTTCTTGAAAATCCATTTAGAACCCAATGTTTTGTTACCTGGAGGAAGGTCAACCAATTCCCATGTATGGTTGCTCAATATGGATTCTATTTCACTATTGACAGCTTCTTTCCAATATTGTGCTTCTGAGGAAGACATTGCTTCCTTGAAGGTACGAGGCTCATTTTCTAGCAGGAAAGTCAGAAAATCTGGACTGAATGAAGTAGATGTCCGTTGACGTTTACTTCTTCTCGGATTTTCCTCATTAGGCATACCATCTGTTATTTCCTCCCGAGGTCGTTTTGACTTTTGGTAGGTCACTTCACTTTCCTTTTTATACGGATAAATAGTTTCAAAGAATTCAGCATTATCTGATTCTATTATCGTATTAACGTGAATCTCCGGATTTTCTGACTTATGAACCAGAAAACGATATGCCTTGCTATTGGTTACATATCCAATAAATACACAATCAACCGTTTTTGGACCTATCTTAACCCTTTTAGGTTTAGGAACTTGTACCTTCGCTAGACACCCCCACATTTTGAAGTATTTCAAGCTGGGCTTCCTTCATTTCCACTTTTCATAAGGAATGGACTGTGTTTTACTATGAGGTACACGGTTGATTATTCGGTTAGCTGTAAGTATAGCTTCCCCCCACAAGTTCTGTGGTAAGCCAGAACTTATCAGCAACGCATTCATCATCTCCTTCAACGTTTGATTCTTTCTCTCTGCAATTCCGTTAGATTGTGGGGAGTAAGGGGCAGTTGTTTGGTGAATAATGCCATTTTCCAAACATATTTCTTCAAAAGGAGATTCATATTCTCCACCCCTATCACTTCTTATCGCTTTGATCTTTTTGTTTAGTTGTGTTTCAACTTCACACTTGTATTGCTTGAAAGCATCAATTGCCTCTTCTTTACTATTAAGTAAATAAACATAGCAATATCTCGTGTTATCGTCAATAAAATTAATAAAATACTTTTTCCCACCGCGAGATGATGTTGACTTCATGTCGCAAATATCTGTGTGAATTAAGTCTAAAGGACTTGAATTCATTTCAACGGACTTATAAGGATGCTTAGTATACTTTGATTCCACACATATTTGACATTTAGAATTAATGCAATCAAATTTTGACAATACTTCTAAATTTATCATTTTTCGAATTTNAATACTTCTAAATTTATCATTTTTCGCAATGTTTTGAAGTTGACGTGACCTAAGCGTGAATGCCATAAAGTGTTTGACTCAAGTAAGTAAGAAGAAGCATTGACTTTATTGATAGGAACTTCTATTACATTTAGCTTTAAAAGGCCCTCATTCAGGTAACCTTTTCCTATATACATATCATTCTTACTTAGTACAACACTATTAGAAACAAAAATACATTTGAATCCATTCTTGACAAGAAGTGATGTAGACACAAGATTCTTGCGAATTTCTGGAACATGGAGAACTTGGTTTAGAGTCACTATTTTTCCCGACGTTATCTTCAATGCAATCTTGACAACTCCTTCAATTTTGGCTGTAGACAANTCTATCCACCATTCTTTAGGATTTCCTACCAAGTTGCATTCAGATAACATGGCACACAAGTCCTCCATTTCGTCAGCATTTTCAACCATGTTAGCTTGATTCTTTCTTCTTATCATTCTTTGGCGCACGACAATTCACGGCCTTATGCCCAGATTTTCCACAGTTGTGGCAATTACCCTTGAACTTCTTCTTGCTTGGGTAGGTCTTTGGTCCAGAAGCCTTCTTTCTCTTCTTGTTTTGTGGCGCCTCCTTAATAATGTTAGCCCTTATTATTGTCGAGTTACCACGTGACTTCTTTTCAATATTTTTGTTGTCTTCTTCTATCCTCAAACGCACAATCAAGTCTTCAAGTGTCATCTCCTTCCGCTTGTGTTTTAGATAGTTCTTAAAATCTTTCCATAATGGAGGTAATTTCTCAATAAAAGCGGCGACTTGAAAGGCCTCATTTATGACCATACCTTCAATACCAAATTCATAATTAATAACAAGATAAATCTTATTAGTAAAATTATTAATTCGGGTCATACCTTCAGCAAGGAGGTCATGCACAATGACTTGTAATTCTTGGACTTGATTTATGACCGACCCAGTGTCAATCATCTTGAAATTCAAGAACCTAGCAGCCACGAACTTCTTAAGTCCGGCATCATCAGTCTTGTACTTCTTCTCAAGCGCATTCCATAATGCTTTTGAAGTTTCCATGACGCTATAGACATTGTTCAAGCCATCTTCCAAAATACTCAAAATGTAGTTTTTGCACAAGAAATCAGAATGTTTCCATGCTTCAGTTACAACAAGTCGTTCATCATCCGGAGTACTTTCTGCCAAGACCGGAGTATCCTCCTTGATGAAACGTTGCAAATTCAACGTAGTAAGATAAAAGAGCATCTTCATTTGCCAACATTTGAAGTCAATACCGGAAAACTTTCCAGGTTTTTCTGTTGGTTCCATAGCATGAGCAGGAGTACAATGGCTTGACGAGGCAGCAACACTTGTAACAGTAGCACCCGTCCCCGCAATATTTCCATTAGTTTGGTTTTTNGGTGAAGTTTTTATATACTTCAAACCCGTACGTTTATTATTCCGGCAAAGTTTTTATATACTTTAAACCAGACAGAATAATTATTGGAGTAGAAAGCACCAAGGCTTTAGTCTCCAACGCAGTATAGAAAACAGTTTATTATATAATTCAACACAGAAACGTTAGTATTTTTTAAAATTCCTTAAGCTTGTGAACGCTACTGTATTAAAATACAAAATCAGAAAATTATTATAAGAATAAAAGAAACTGGAAAAACAGTAGAGATTAAGAAATATTCCGAGTCCACAATTTGCTTGTGCGTCCTTAAGAAATTTTAACCCCCTCACACGTTGCCAAAGTAATGGATTAAATCCTCCCAGTATAAAACGGAATAAACCTTCCTACAACAGTGGCAATACAAACTGCAGGATACCAACGAACTTAAAGAACGGAGCAAAATCACACTTACAAATTCGAGAGAGAGAGACTGCGAATTGGAATGCAGCATTTTCAGGAAGAAGAAAGTTCTGTAATGTTTTTGGTGTGTTAAAAACAAAGCCATGCCTCTGAATTTATAGACAATTATTGGAAGAGGTGTGATGTTTGTTCTGGAGAAGTGCCTGTTCAGAAATTTCGCCGCCTGATGCGGTCCTACCGCAGTTACGCTAGGAACGCGGCCAAAGTGGCCCTCTGAACATGTAGAAGGGTTCTGGCGCGGTCCTACCGCGGTTACGCCAGGACCGCGGCCAGACTATATTTCTGAATCTTCAGC
>MU770831.1:41583-97778 GCA_026770625.1 Nicotiana glauca | reverse complement strand
TAATATATATATATATATATATATATATATATATATATATATATATATATATATATATATATATATATATATATATATATATATAGACACACACAAAAAATTGCTTTAGACAAAAAAAAATTCAAAAAAAGCCCGGACACTTAGGCCCGTTTAGGCCCGTTTAGCCCGGACCCATGTGAGATTAGGCCCACAGTAGGCCGATTCCACATATCTGGACTGTTTGGCCCGAGACTGCCAAAGTCCGGGACCGTTTGGCCCGAGACCGTTTAGCCCATTTAGACCCGGGCCTGACCCAGAATACAACCTTAAGTCTACTTTATGAACTATATATGCATATGTAGAAAAAGTTTGGCACATATATAATGAGCAGAACTCGCCAACTCTAGATCTTAAATATACTACTACCGATTTGCCACAATTTTAGTAGTCATAGTTATTGCTGAATTGAGCATCTATCAGAAACAATTTCTTTATCCCCACAAAGGTAGGAGTGAGATCTGCGTACAAACTCACCATCCCCGACCCCTCTTGTGCTGAATTGAGTTATTCATGCTTCGAAATAAAATTGATAACCTTGTCAAGTGATAGTTCTTATTTGCTAAACTAGGGGAGGGTCAATATAGTTTTGGGAGAAGTTGCATCAATTGCTGTTTGTTCACAAAGTAAAATGAGACAGAATCAGGGTCTTTGGGCTTTGAATGGGCAGTTCAAGACTAAGTATTCAGGCTGGAAAATGAGCAATTGGATTAGGGCGAAGTTCACCAGTAGCCACGTTTGATCATGCTATTTAAAATATATTTAAGATTAAGTAATTCAATAAAACTTCAGGACTAATTATCCTGAATTTTTATATTCTGGATTATTGAGTTGCTTATTTGAAATTCAGGACCAAGTTCCTGAATTTCTAAACTGCTAATTTTCGGTTCAGGACTAAGTGTCCTAAATTTCTGAACTGCTAATTTAAAATTCAAGACATAAGGATTTTTGGACACAATTTTCGAACTTTTGGACACGATGTCCTGAAGTTGGAACTTTGAGGTTAAACTTCAGGACGTCGTGTCTTAAAGTTTGAACGAATTGGTTAATCTTTAACTATACTGTATTTACAGTGAATATATTTTAAACAACATGCTTAAAAATGACTACTTGATATCATATTCATATTGGATTTTTCCGCACATATTCACTAATTTTTGTCTAACTCGCTATTAACCCACTCATATCCGATTCAATCCGCCAATTTGCTAACACTAACCGCTACTATTACATACATCACGAACTTTTCGAACTCGGAACATAGAGCTAAAAACGAATTAATAAGTTCCTTGAGAATGAAAATAAGAAGAAAAGGAAAAAAAAAATAGCTTCTTTATTTTTAAATGTGAGAGAATCCTTTACTTTTGGGGTTACTTGGATTTTATGGACATAATAGAGGAATAAATCATCATAGGCAACTGCGTCTCTCTTTCTTGAAGTCACCTCAAGTATTGTTTGGAGCAATATGTGAATTAGTTGAGACGGGACTGTCACAGTTTAAAAAAAATATAACAAATTTTTAGCATGAAATTCAATATTACAGATATGACAGGAAAATATTTATATTTGTAGCACACAGTTCTATTAAAATAGGAATATTAACTATTAATCCCTAAACATAAGAAATTTGAATGAAAAGTTAATAATTATTTGTACAAAAATCATATCTTTTTCTCTCTCTTTATCTATTAGCTTTCCTTCTTTTTATTCGTCTTCTTAGTTTTGTTTTCTACCGAAGCCAATATATTTTTTAAATTTGTTCCATTCATTTTATTTTTAATTATCTTTCTTAAGTTTTTCTCTTACTTCTTTCTTCCTTTCTTAACATAAAGCTATTATTTCGATAATAATATACGTTAATATATACAATACATATATATAAAAATATAATACATATAAAATATATACATAAAAAATACATCTTCAATTAAGATGACACTTAGACATGTGAAATATACATAAAAATATATATCTTAAATTTAATTAAGATGGTATATATATATATATATATATATATATACTAGTATCTATGAACGTGCATTGCACGTTAATAATGACACGTGATGATTTAAATATTTATTTATGTGAAGGAACAATAAACTTTAATTTATGAGAGAAATTTTATGTATAATAATATGATAATTAGTAAATGACGAAAAATATTATTACATTAGCATAATACATGAATTTAAAATAAAAGGACATCATCAAAACTTACACAAATGATCAATTTTGTCATGTTAGTTAGATAATTGTGTATTATACTTTAAAAGTATTTAATGTGATGGTATCTTAACGAACATTTTTTTGTGGACAACTTTTTTTGTATACGTTTCCTCATAATGCTTTGGTTGCTCTGCCTTAACAAAAACTCTTATTGTCGATCTTGATATCTCTCTTGAAAGTGCATCATACAGTTGTTCGTGCAAGAAAACATATTGCAATAGATATAGTCCAATATTTAGGATGTTTGTCCTTGTGCTTTATTTATTATATTTGCAAAACATAAACATACTATAAATAATTTTCACATAAATTATATTAGATATTCCTTAGTTTCGAAAGATGACAATTGAATTCAAGGGTTGAATATACTTAGAATCACATTGACCAGTATCATAATTTTTGCACGTATGACGTTATTGTCAAAACTTTTATATACCATCTATGTGCTATTACGTAAGCTATTAGATGTATCTAAGTTTTTTTAGTAGCACGACAGACATATTTTTCTTCAAAATCAACCCATATACAATGGAAGATCAGTTTTAACTTAGTCTATTATATATACAGTGACACTTAACATACGTAAGAAATAATAAACTTGACAACAAACATGTATGGTAGAAAGCAATTTGGTATTAAAGAATTTAAGTATTCTTCTTGGTAGTAATTATTGGTATCATTTTCTGCTGAGTCAAAAACATAAAAATATTTTGTTTTTACTATAAAATTTTTCAATCGACCTTTTATTTTGTTGATCAACATATTCATTTCTGCTAGCGAAGATATCTTTTTAATTATATCATGTGATTTGCACAAATTGCGTTTTAATCTAATGATAGAAATATTTCTCTTATTAAATGCACTGCTATATTAGAATTGATAACCAAGTGTTCAGGAAGAACCAAATCTTATTTTGTTGAATGCTCTTCTTCGTTCTCGACACGAAGCAAGAAGACACTGAATACTTGATCTATTCTTACTTTATATTTCTTGTTAGTTGAATCTTTTTCAATTGAGTCCAGAAGTATAACTTTGGCAAGCTAGTTTTTACAATCTATGCTTTTGCCGATTTTGGAACTACTGGTAGTACTCGACATAAGTTACCTCCGAAATCATTGATTTTCACCAAACAGTTCATTAATATCCAATATGTCTCTAGAACTCCGGGCAATTATTTTGATCGTTTGATACTTAGTCATAAGTGATCCATCCCATATTATCAATTTTGCTTTCCTTATAAATTTAGCATCATTGATCTGCTTTGATATATTTGTGATGGTTATTTAAGTTGGTTGAAGAGATATATCAAATCTAAAGTGGGTGGCACCACTTGCTATTATTGCTAACAGTATCATGCCTCTTGATATGATATTTGCAAATAATGCATGACATAGAAATATTATTTAGATTCTAAGGAGGCATTTACAAAGAATAATCCTGTTATAGCAAAGTCAACTCTTTATAATATAGTCTTAAGGGTTTGTTCTTGTTTAGGATTTAACTTTGATTGTGCTTCCTCGTACACTTGTATAATATTTTGATTCTTAATAATATACTAGCCCTTTTACTTTGTGTTCTGACACTTTTTTATGAATAAATTTATGTATCTTAAGATTTTTTTTTAAAACTTGAATAAATAAGAATTTTACTCATATGATGAATTTAAAAAATAATTGAATTGGATTCTCTTGCTAAATAATTTATTAAAATATTTAATTATTTGATTTTAACATAAAATAATTTATTCTATGTAGATCTTATTTTAGTTCATCTCTTATTTTGAATATTTAATCTTAATTATACTTTTATCTACCAAAAAAATTATTTTCAAAGAGTAAAGAGTGATATGACATTTTCCTTTTAGATCTTTTTGTCTGTAGAATCATTAGTGGTAATGACTTTTACCAACTATTTTTTTCTCTTTTTCATACATTTATATTCTTTAATATTTTCTTAGTTGTTGTTTAATAATTGAGTATTTCTTAATATTACACAAAAAATTGAAATAAATATTATTTGAGTAGAAAAATAGTTCAAAAATAATATAAAATATATTATCATGGGATTTTTTCTCTAAATTTCAACTCCTTATGCAGTCCATTTAATATTACTTTTATTTTATTTTGATATTGAACATTATGAAGTGAAAATGTATTGCCAATATAGAAGATTATTATGAAATTGATTTTCTTAAATCTTCTTACATATCTTTAATAAGAATTTAATAGATAAAATTTTATTAATTTTAAAATCTTAAATATTAAAAATTAGCATAGAATATATTGTAGTCCAAAAAATAGGTAATTGCAGTTATGTCCTTCCCAGATGAGTTCTTCTGTTTAATATTTTAGGGCTATTTAGGTATATTAATATTGTATTTATGCTTTTAATAATATACACTATCCTTTTTCTAAAATAATTTGGACAATATAATACATTCTCAAATTAAATTAGTAATAGGATATTATAATATGTTTTCAAATTAAATTTGTAGTATAAATTTTTATGAGGCATATCCTAAAAGTAATAAGATTACATGACTAAAGATATTTACTTGTTCATTTTTATGAATTAGACAGTCGAAAAGTAATTATACTAATAGGATTCTTAAAGGTAATCATGTAGGATTCCTAACGTGTAGTATTATGTCCTAAAACTATTATGATTATATGGCTAATATGTAGAGTTCCGGTTATGTCCTTTTATTATGAGTTGTTATACTTAATTTTATCAAGTTATTTTTGTAAACCGACATTGTATTCATGTTTTTACAATAAAGGAATTCAGTGTCATAAAACGAAACCTAGAGGGAGAGCTCTAAAACTATTCATAAATTATAATCGTAACACCGGCGGAATTTCTTTTTAATTTCTTTACTTTCTTTTCCATGAGTAACTCTCATAATCGGAAATTAAGCTTAATTTGCATAGCATATAATTCAACTTTTGTTTTTGTTTCTTGCGTTTCTTTATAATAAAAATTTAAAGCGATCATAAAAGATGAGATATATATTTGAAAAGATTGAGTTCTCCTATTTCCGTCAGTTTTCTTACTTTATGATGTTTATTCTAAATTACTTATTTCATCTTCGTTTGATAGATTACATTAGTGATATTATGGAATATTAATTTTAGTATTGAAACTTTATTTTTCATTATGTTAAAATAAATAACGTACATAGAGAAATTGAGCTATGAAAGATACTTATAATATTCAAACCATGAGTGAAGTGTCTGAGAGAGATTGCTATAATCTATCAATGAATATTATGATATAAGTATAATTGTATTTAATCAGTTACTGGGTATCGGTTGTCGATTTTATTTCATTAAAATCGATCTTAAGCATCTTTCGGTTCAATTACGTACTAATTATTCTGTTGGAATATCCTTTTTAGATTTCAAGAAATATTTGTGCAAATTTTAATCCAGAGATTCCTATTTGTTTATTTATGCTATATGACATTCATGTTTTCGAAGACCACAAAGTAAAGAATAGGTAGATATTTACTTCTTCAATTTTATATGAATTAGACAATCCGAAAATAATTATACTAATAGGATTCTTAGATATTAGGATTCTTAACGTGTAGTATTATGTCCTAAAACTAATAGGATTACTAATATCTAAAATTTCGGTTACGTCCTTTTATTATGAGTTATTATGCTTAATATTATAAGGTTATTTTTGTAAACCGACATTGTATTCATGCTTTTATAATATATATATATATATAAAATGACACTTGACATATAAAATACAGTATACATTAAAAATACCTCTTAAAATAAGATAGCACTTCACAAATAAATATACAAAAATATACATTTTTAATTAAAGTGATACCTGATATACAGAGTATAAAAGATGTATAAATCAATACATCTTGATTTAGGTGGCATTGAGATATGCAACAGCTTTTCAAAATATGGAGTGAAGAAGATGAATGATGTAAAGGAAAAATGAAGAAGGACAAAAAAAGGTACTTCCCGTGATTAGTGAGTGAGTTAACTTATTATATGTTGAGCTTAATTTTTATAATGTGCCATTAATGAAAAAAAGTGCTATTTATGGAATAAACAATAAATGTTGCTATTTTTATAAATAATCATACTATATTATGAGTTTAAAGTCCAAAGTTCAGAATTAAATTACCAAAATAACCTTATAAAGTTGAGTGACTATAATACCCCTCAACATAATATTTTTTAAAATATGATTTTATATAAAGATGTAAATATACATTCTTCGAAAATTAGTTAAAAAGATATAATATTTAATTAAAACAAAGACAAAATTGGCAACTCTTTGATCTTCATCATTAAAAAGTAACATCCTATTAAATGTTAAATAATTATCCACTAACATGATTGTGGTTAATTGAAAATACTATTAAATGATGACTTATAACAAAACGTTAATTTAATGTAAACTATTAAGTTTAGACGTTAATTACCTTGTATTTTCCGTTTATTTTTACTGCTAAATAATGAGCTAATAAGAATTATTTATGTCATTTGTGATTTATGGGTTAACTTTTATATTTCGAAAATTAACTTCTTCTAACCTTCTATGCATCTAACCATTTAAGAGCTAGCATTTATAATTCCATAACTGGTTTACAAAAAAGCATATTAGCAAGCTTAATTATATTAACCAATGTTCTCTTCATTTTTGTAAAATATTTGAAGAAGTTGAGGAGTCGCTTTGAATATTTTTTGTTTGCCTAATTTCATCCAACAACTTATTCTCATATTCTGTTACTATTCTCTTTTTGCTCTTCCTCTTATTTCTATTTTCAAACTTTAAACACTCAAAATATATTTTTCCAATAAATTACAAAAGATTTGATTATTTGTGAGCAATCCATACTACTCCGTGAAAACTAAAAATGAATATCATGTTTTAAGATACAACTCCAGTTCATGTAGTGCATTGCAAGTTATCTATTTACATTGATTGGTTCACTAAAAAATTTAAGATATAATACTGAAAGTATCTCAATGAATTTCTAGGATTAGGGTTGTACAAAGGAAACAATAAACCACACCAAACCGATAATTCGAGTCAAACAGAGAAAATAATCCAACTATGATTTGGTTTGGTTTGGTTTAGTTTGGTGCTTGAAAAAAAAAAACCCGACCATAATTGGTTTGGTTTGGTTTTAACTAAAAAAAGTCAAACCGAAAGCAAACCAATATGACATTACATGTATACAAGTTTTAAAAATATTTTATACATAAAAATAATTATTGTAATGTAATTTTGATAAATATAATTTGAACTCTTTAATAGTTCTCTCTTTTAATTTTCATTTCAAGCTTGGACTTAGAACTTTTGAATGGTCAAATGTGTCTTATTTTAATACTAGAAATAACAATAGTATTGGATAATTGTTTATTTAGTTTCACATTGATTTAGATAGTGAAAATGCATAACTCACTTTTAATATTATTTACTCGTGTAATTATTAATTATTACTTATTAGGCGTACTTATTTTAACATGACTTACTACTTTTAGATTATGTGTATTTTTATTATGGATTATTAATTAGCAATATTTATGTTATGCGGTTTGTTGAGTATTTTAGTGTAATTATTACCCATCTCACATTATTTTATATTATTTTATTGGGTAACATCTTATATAGTTTTATCCTACTAGGGCCTAAGAAATATTAGAGCACAAATTATAAAATTTATGCTATGAAGATTTTGTCGGAGAAACTCCCCAAAAACCCGAGAAAATTGTGATTGAAAACCTCGACTTTTGTTGGTTTGGTTTGATTTATAAATTTAAAAATCCGAAACAATTGGTTTGGTTTGGTTATTGAATAATCTGAACCAACCCGGTATATGTACACCCCTAGCTAGGATCACTTTTAAGTAAGATAAGTTGAAATGTCCTTATGAATTCTTATTTTACCAGTAAAATATTGAAATTTATTTATCTTTTCATTTTTAATTTATCAAAATCATTGCGCGCTTCCCTAAAAGGAAGCATTATGAATGCGAATTGGCCATTTGAGAAAATGCAAAGGCATTTTAGTCCCTCATCAATGTTCAAAACGACGAAGCGGACTTGACGAATCTAACACAATTTCTCACTCTCTATTGGAACTCAAATACAGAAAAATACTTTTTGTCTCTTCAATTTTATGAGATCCTATTTATATTTTTTAAGATTTTAATTACTTTTAATTTTATAACTCAAATACATAATATAACTATTTTTTAATTTTGTCATTCATATGGGTTACTCTCGCCAAAAAACTAGTTAAAAAAGGATCAAGCATGTAAAAAAACTCAAATTATCAAAACCTAAGATTCAGTTATTTATAAATAAATAAAAAATTATCATTCTTTTTGGACAAACTAAAAAAAATGTGCTACAAATTGAGACAAAGAAAGTAGTATTTATCAAACATTTTATTTTCAAACTTGGGGCAAGTCGATGGATCCATAAAAGGATGAAAAAAATATGCCTCAACGGCACACTAAGGAGAAGCAACAATCATAAAATTCGAGGAACCTTCAGCCCTAACAACAACAACAACAAACCCAAAAAACCCAGTGAATTCCCACAAGTGGCGCTATAGAGCAAGAAATAGCGTAACGTACAAAAATAGCTAAAGAATATAGAACCCTGTTGTGAAGAAACAACATTTAAGATCTCCAGACAATAAGATAGTGAAATATGAACAATGTACTATTGTTGTATTCTACCACTTAGCAGCATGTACTTATCTCAGCATGTACAAATCTTGAGATTTGAATACAGTTCATTAAGTATACCGGTGAAAACCAGCTATGGTCAACTCTTGTATAATATAACCCAAAAACAATCCAAATGACCGCCATTCAGCACCTGATAGAGGCCGTCCTGTTAAATGCATGAACGAAAAGACGATCAGAAAAAATGAAGGTTATTGCGGGGTAGAGGATATATAAGCATCTTCACCTATATAGGTAACTCCCCACCCACCCCTCCTAAAGAAAAAGAAATAGAGAGTTAATGCCCCCATATCCAGGGCAGATTTTGTGAAGACCAAAAGGGAAGTGCGATAAAAGGATATTAAAATTGCAGCTACACCATCAACTCAAGGAAAAGAGAGAATGGTGGGGATGGGGCGTTAAACTTAGGAAGAAAGAATTCTGAAAATAAATACCTCAATAGGGGCCTAGGTGGCTCTAACAACTTATCAGTACCATCTTGAGCAATTTCTGTAATAAATATGCTGTTCATTGCTTGCGGCGAGGAGTCAGCAAGTTCTTTAAGGCCCTGTAACAAGATTGTGTGAAGTCAAATGCAAGTGACGTTATAAAGGTTACTGATTTTCACCGAAACCATATGAAGTGAGAAGAAATATAAACCATAGAATGCTAATAGGTGATGGACAATGGGCAGTAACACAACATATAAACCATGCACGTGGCAATCAATCCTTTTCAATCTGAAATCATAAATGGTTCAACCATATCCACACTGCTTCAAATTTGCAAAACTTGCTATTTCTACTCGCAAAAATGTTGAAAGGCACATATAATGTGTCTGTAACAAAACAATCTATGTTTGTAGAGAACATAATAGCCTTGTGCTGAAGAGTCTATTCCAATTAAAGGAATGTTTATAGGTTTCACACATATCCAAGAAATCAACATGTGTACCAGCATCCAGGAGTTGTCCATGCAGTTGATGGAATAGGCAATGAATATCTTTCATAAAATGTTAAGAAAGTTTTGATAAATTTTAAAAAGCTTTCCGTTCCATTTTCCACTTGCAAGGTATGTTCCTTGATGGATTCCTTCCTCCGAATAAGAGATAAATACCATTTAACATTCATGAAATTGAAATATAAACGCAAAATCACAGCAACTACATGAAAATGGAAAATACCAAGAAATAATACTTGGAAAAATATATCTAGCAAATTCAAGTTAGAGAAAGTACCATTAGACTAGGAATAGAATTGCCCACGGTTTTAAGTTGTTCCTGCAGCAGGAAGTTAAGATTAGAAAAGTTATTGATAACCAACATCTAATAATGCTAAACAATCAAAGTGTCATATCACTTAAAAAAGGACAAGGAAGGTACGCTCATAGAGTATAAAATACCTAGGAATTGAAATACCAAGAAAACTTTTACAATTCCAAACTCTCAGGGGTAAGAACCCCCCCACAAACAAAACCTCCGTCTGGGGAATAACACTTTCGTAGAGTTAATAAAAATATCACTATTGAAGTAAATATAAAATAAACAACTAAGTTGGTAGCTTCATCAAATGATGAATGAAAGGGGTCTCTACACATAAGCACTGGTTAAATAATAAACAGAAAAAGTCGAAGTATCAGCCACTAAACCGGAAAGGACGTTAATTATACAGGATGTTCACAATTGGATTATGGAGTTGCATTATCTCGTTCACTGCACCGCAGCAAAAAGAAATAATTGCTGAATCTTCAACTAGAGATCCTACTTTCAATAATGACTTGCAATTTCCATTTTAAAAGAAGCTTCCAGATCAACCAAAGATATTTCCTTTTTTAAATGTCTATACAAAAAAAACAGTACTATTTCCACTATCTTTTGTTCTTTGCTCTCCCAATGACTTCCCATAAAACATCTCGTATATAATCTCCATCTGATTCAACTTTCGCGAAGG
This sequence comes from Nicotiana glauca, assembly GCA_026770625.1. Taxonomy (NCBI): domain Eukaryota; kingdom Viridiplantae; phylum Streptophyta; class Magnoliopsida; order Solanales; family Solanaceae; genus Nicotiana; species Nicotiana glauca. Next base: position 86,852 of record MU770831.1, on the reverse strand, counting down.
GATAAATAGTTTTTGGTCTATATAACGCAAAATTTTCCATCTATCCCACCTTCTCCAGGACCAAAATCAGAATTATAACGACAAACCTCCAATTCTGTGGTTCTTTAGATCACAGTATAAATTTCCTGAGAGCATTTCTCTGCACTTCTAATACAAAAAACTTCAAACAAATCCTATCATTTTCGGAGAATAAGTTTCCAGTCAACAACCAACTTTGTCTAAATCTGCTTTGCTTTAATAATAAGGATCCTTAATCCTATTCTGCTTCACTAGACATACCCACACTCCCCCATTCTATCCAATACAGGGAGTGAAATAGAAGCATAAGAAGTCAATCTGTTGAAGCATAAAGCTGAGGAAGCATCATTTTAGTGGAAAAAGTTATTCTCATCAAGAATTCTACGAACCTGCAGTGTTTCAGGCATCTTCACCCTTTTCCCGCTGATAAAATCGCATAGGTACATGACACCAGCATTTGTAAGGTCCTGTTATCAACAGTAAGTGCAGTTCTTAGTACTAAATATCTATTATGACACCTTGGAGGCATTCATTACAAGCTCCAGAAACCATACTTCAAACCTTGTTTCTTTCCATTTTCTGGGCCAATTATAATAAAACAAAGTTAGTAGCCTAAAAGCTGAAATGGAGACTTTTTTTCTTACCTGCTTGCCTTCCAAGGATAGTAGCTTGCCATCCTACAATTCCAGATAGATTTGAGACAAAAGGTTCAGTGGACATAACATTAGGTGACAGATATTATTTATGTAATACACACGTAAATATATGTTAATATAGACGCGCAGAGTGACCAAGTGGCTGGAACAGACAGTTACTTTTTCACTCTCTCCTCCCATGTGAAAGGCTTGTACTCCGCATAAATTTAATAAAACAAACAAAAAAAAGCCTTGCAATCACACTATGCCAGAAAGCAGAACTCACCAGACCATAAACCAACCCTTTTAATTCATCCAAATCACAATCAATCTTGGATAGATCACCACGCACACCATTAACCTGTTCCAGAACAAGGAAAACCTAATCATACCAACACACCATACTTTTCATTATAGCAGCAGATTTGTGATTTTTTAACTTTGAAAAAAGCAAACTAGCAATATGATTCTCTTATTGTCATTTACAATGGAATGCAAGAACTTGACATTTCCACTATAGGAGAAACATATAAATAAAATAACGGACTGCAGGCCATGAAATCAGATGACAAGTCTCATAAACAACTAAAGACAACAATTGAGGCGGAGTAGATTTGCACCTCATTCCTTAATAGTTTTGACATCTCCATTTGCTCATCCAATTTTCCATCCACATTCTCAATTCGCTGTGTCAAATGCTTCTTTGTGGCCTGATCAAAGGACAAAACAGAACAATATGAAAAGATTGAATTATCAATACATTATACATAAGTACAAACACACATCTATAACATTTAGAAACAACTCTGAACGCCTATATAATTTTTACATTTGAAATATCAAATATGTCAAAGTTGTAGCACGGAAGAAGCTATGTAATTTCTGACACACATTTATCAAAAGTAAATCTCTATATGTTTCACAGGATGCAGACAAGTAGCAGGATCCTTAGTAACCAACTGATGCTAGCATGAATATGAGGCTTCCCTCAATTTTAGCCCCCTCTTTCTTGTAAATAAAATCATCGCCTGGCTCTTAGAAACAAGTCAAGAATAAAAGAGATACATCATCTGTACATTCAAACGCACATCACCCTTGAAGAGGATCATAGACTTGATGACCCAAGTCAGCTTAAGAAACTTACAACTGTGTGTAGATTAGTTGGAATAATCTTCACACTGACTGTATTAATATTTCAATCCCCACTCCGTAGCCTTGAACTTACTGTTTCCTGCAGACAGCTGCTATATATTCTCTCTCAACAAATTCCAACTAATCAGAATAAGCTACAATGACAGCATCTGTAAGCAAGAACTTCGTACTGCAAGTGTGTCCATACTAAGCTACACAATAACAAACCCAGTGTATTCCCACAGTGTGAAACTAAGCTAATTTTTCCATAATTTATATTATCAATTGAAGCTCAACCATGGAAGCTGAAATTAATCACTCCCTGGAGATTCAAAAATCTTGCAGAACAGGGGGTTCCTCAAAACAGGGACAAGTGGCACATATTGCCATGACGCACAGAAGCAGTAACTAACAAACAATGCATGTGCAAGCCCGGATAGGCCAGTCCAATAATCTCCAATATAACTTTGTGTACTCTACCTACAGTCTGATACAAGTGCCAAAGAATTGACAGGGTAAATTTCAGTAATTACAAGGTCAAACATTTATGCAGAGATATAGCACACATCAATCCAGGTAGGTTACAAGTTCTAGGTCGCGCTTAAGCCCTGAAGCGACGCGCAGAACATGTTGAGCGCTTCGCCTCGCTTAGCGGCCGCTGCAACATCGTCATCAATGCTCTAAGGCATAATTTTCCTTGCTAAAGAGCGTATCATAAAGCGGCGACATTAAACAATTGATATATCACTTTATCATAAAAAATATCCAATTTCTTTGTCTGTATATTTGTTATCCATGCTTATAATTATAAGTCCTAGACTACACATCCATATTTGTATTTTTTTCTTCATATGTGACTTTATTCATTAAAGCCCACTCTTTATTTGCGCTTTGCGCTTAGAACCCCAGTTGACCTTAGAGCTTTTTTGCGCTTTGCGCCTTTGATAACACTAGGGTTTGCTCCCCCTTCCTCTCCATCCTCTCCACCTCCTCCGCCCGAAGTCATTTAACATCATAAAGTAAATTCAGAAAAACACAAACACACCAATTGAATTTGGGAAAGATGGTTTCTGGCCAACATCAAGAGTCCTGAGGAAGTAAGGGTTTCGATAAAGTAACAGTATGATATTCAGACATAAATAGCATCTATCAAGCTCACGTTATAACTTGAATACATGGAAAGGCTTGTATCTGCCAAGATTGCAGAGAAAGAACTCATGAATAAACCATAGGCATATAAGACAGATACTCACAGCAAGAGCATCAGAGACATGCTCCAGATGTTTTGTCAGATTTGAAACAGCAGTTGCCATATTCTTTTTCGTTACATACATAAGGTCCGAGAATGACAGACCCTGCAAGTATTACAAGCGAAAGAGGTGAAGAAAATGGAATAAAATTAGAGACGGTGAGGGAAGGCAAGCATTTCATGAAATATTAAAAATTAGGCAGAAATTTGGTGTCTCCCGCTTACATCTCTTATCTTTTATTCACTTACTTCATGGTAGAAGGTTTGTTATCTAAGATAAACCTCTAACTGAATACATACAAAAACATGCATATTACTCCCTATGCCCCAACTTACTTCAAGCACATTTAAAATCTAATCCAATTTTCTTGAACCCTTCATGCGTTTGAGAAAAAGAAAATTGAACCCTAGACTTAATGAACTCATATAAAAAGAATCAAAAGAAATACCCGGATATTGATGGTTTATATTCTTGCTGAATCTTTCACTTTTTTATCAAGTAAATAACACTGAATCTTTCATTTAATTAAGTCTAAAAATATCTTGTATTTCAATGTGATATTATTCAAACCTCCATGTAGTAATCATCACGTTAGTGACAATCTCCTTTGAGATGGAAAATTAATAAATAAACAATCTAAGGTTTATTTCACCTTCCACCACATGTATCCATAACCTAAGGCACCCACTGCAGCAGCTGGCACTATCAGAGATGTCCAGTCACCTGCCAGAGTAAATGAGAATTAGGGCATCATCCAATATAAAGCAACTTCTTCCATGTCAAAGGCAAGATAGACAAAATCTAGCATGAGAAGGCATCAGTTAAAGGATAGTAGAGATACCGCTAGAACTTCCATTTAGAACAGTAATTGGTCGTGCCGAAGCCAACTGTCGAACCTCCATTGCCAACCTACGAACCTGTCAAAGCAACAAAAAAATCAATTAGATTCCTGTTGTACCATGTAATAAATCACAAGCCAATATATAGTTGGTCTATACACAATAATAGGACTAAAGGTGATAACTTTTTCTTTTGACAAGTGGATTAGGGAAACAACTTCGTAAGCTATTTTTGGTAAAGAAGATTCACTGTGGATTTCAAATCTTGCTATACATTGACCGAAAAGATCCCATAGCAGAGGTAGCTGGGACAACGACATGCAGACATGCACAGCTTGATTGATCATCTAAAAAGTAACTTACTTACTTAGGAGTAGTATATTAACAATCTTGACAAGACCAAGCCCTCATAATTTAAGCTAATATTATTTGTGTACCTGTGCAGCAATGACATCCGACTCTCCACCATCTGATTCCCCTGATTTTTCATAATTTTTTACCAAATTCTGCCAGAAACGTCAACATGAAACACTTGAGCTCAACGCACGCAGAAAAAAAAAACTAAGAAAGAGTTTTTAAATTGACAAATAGCTCCAGCCTTGTTACAATCTGTCACAGGACTCCTCAGACATTTATTCAAATAACACCATAATATGCAAACCAACCTTCAAAACCTATTCCACCATTGCAGTTTAAGTTAATAAAGTAGCTAATAATCAGTAGTTGACTGTGGCACTGCTAACTTTCAAAGGCATATTATAGCTTCATCTAGTTTGGCTTTCACTCTCATTGAAACCATCTACTTCGAGATGGGAATTAATGGAACATAAATTAAACCACTATGTGATTGAAGTATTTTACCTATCAGCATTAGTGATCCCAATAAGAAACCTAGTCAATCGTTGCATTATCATTCACAAAAAAAATCATATTTTTTTTTATTTGCACCGGGTGTCCGAGTCTCTTCGAGCCCCGAATAATCCCGGGGTGCACAGGCCCTCGGCAAGGAGTTTCCCACAAGTGCACCACGGTTAATTCAGGTTTTACCCAATCCGATGGCCCTCAGAAATTATTTGCACCCAGTGGGTTTCGAACTTGAGACCTTGAAAGGGAGCAAACCCCAAGGCTCAAGTCAATTGCCACCAGGTCAACCCCGAGAGTTCACAAAAAAAATCATATTTTTTTTTATTTGCACCGGGTGTCCGAGTCTCTTCGAGCCCCGACTAATCCCGGGGTGCACAGGCCCTCGGCAAGGAGTTTCCCACCAGTGCACCACGGTTAATTCAGGTTTTACCCAATCCGATGGCCCTCAGAAATTATTTGCACCCAGTGGGTTTCGAACTTGAGACCTTGAAAGGGAGCAAACCCCAAGGCTCAAGTCAATTGCCACCAGGTCAACCCCGAGAGTTCACAAAAAAAATCATACTCACTAGTTGACTAAGGCACCTCTAACTTTTGCATGCATACTAAATAACTTGCCTTGGTTTTCAGTTTTTCACTCTTATTCGGCTATCTATTTAGAAATTGGGATTACTAGAATATACGAGATTAAAGCACTATACCCATGCAAATAGTTGATTTCGATTTAAATTACCCTGTCCAAGCTCATTGAACACACAACACACAAAGGCGGAGCTAGGATTTCAAAATTTCGGGACTCTAGTACTTCTATACTATTGGGTTCTAAATTAATAATTTATACACACAACAACAACGGCAACAACAAACTAAGTGAAATCCCACGAGTGGGGTCTAGGGAGGATAGTGTGCATGCAGACCGATCCTCGGCTCAGTAAAAGCAAAGTCACAGCATTATTGAAAAGAAATAAAATGACGGATACAATTTCAAAGAATTTATACATAATTCAATAAATTTCTTAAGACACGGTTTGGACCAAAGCTATTGGGATAAGCCAAACCCGTAGCCAAAGGGCTAGCTCTGCCCCTGCACACACACATACAAGCACGTGCTCGCACACAAAACAATATATAAATGTACAATCTCTATAACAGAATTTAAATAACACAAAGCAAATCGGAACTAACCTGAAGCTCGCCTATCACATCAGATAATTTACCGTTTTTGAAAAGCAAAGTACCTGTATACCCTAATATGCACGCAACACACATATATTATCAGATCAAATTACAAAAATAAATAAAAATTAGCAAAAATCTCAATAAACAAAAAATAGAACATAATAGTCGAAGAACAAGTGTGTGTGTGTGTACCTGCTCCAACGATAAATACGATCTTAGTTAAGCCTACTCCAGATTGCATAGCCATGGCCGGCGTTAGTCGGTGATCAACAAATCCTAGGTCTTTTATGCTCTCCGGGGAGTGATTTCGGAGTTAAAGAATGTAAAATAGTGTGAGAAAGGAGCTATATCTGGTATTTATATGCCTATATTACCCTTTCGCGACTTGTGTTAATTCGGCCACGTCAACCGTGTGGCACGTTAATGTTTTACTTCTTCCCTTTTTCGTCTCGTTCTATTTTTGGAGTTTTTAGTTTTTTAAAGATTTAATTTTTGAGTTATAATTTTTTTTAAAGATTAAGTTTGTTTATAAAATAGTTAATACTTTCTGAAACCAAAATAATTAAAAATTGAGATTGTGAATTCAAAAATTCAAAACTTCAAACAAACTCCAGGTTTTTTTTTTGGTAGAATTATTATTCTACTTTTATTGTTTAATTTTTTCTCATATTCAAAGTTAATTATACGGCTTTTCACTTTTGGAATATGGTGAAAATTCCAATAGCTGTATATTTCACAAATTAAGTGAAACTCTGTTCCTCCTCTTAACGTTAGAACAACAATAATAATCGAGTAAATTTACATGAGGTCTAGAAAGAATATTACGTACGCAAATTTTATCCCTACCCCAAAAAGTAGAGAGGATATTTTTGAAAGACCATCAACTCAAGAGTTCCTCCTCTTAACATTGAACCAAAAAATAAGAAAATAAAACTTGGAGAGAAAGAAAATGGTGATATTAAACTCTATCAAGGTGATCATTAGTGTGTGTAAATTTATTATTGTCAAACCTCTCTATAATAACTTTATCAATAATACGTTCATCATCTCCTTTAATGAATGATTCTTTCTTTCTGCAATCCCATGGATTGGGGCGTGTAAGAGGTCGTTGTTTGATGAATAATTCCATATTCTAAACATATTTGTTCAAAAGGAGATTCATATTCACCACCTCTGTCACTTCTTATCATTTTGATTTTCTTGTTAAGTTCCGTTCCAACTTCATTTTTGTATTGCTTGAATGCATCTATTACTTCATCTTTAATATTAAGTAAGTAAACATAGCAATATCAAGTACTATCATCAATAAAAATTATGAAATACTTCTTTCCACCGCGAGATGGTATTGACTTCATATCGCAAATATCTGTGTGAATTAAGTCTAAAGGATCTGAATTCAACTGACTTATAAGGATGTTTAACATATTTCAATTCCACACATATTTGACATTTTGATTTGTCGCATTCAGATTTAGGCAATACTTCCACATTAATCATTTTCCACAAGGTTTTATAATTAACATGACCCAAACGTATATGTCATAATTCATTTGACTCAAGTAAGTAAGACAAAGCTAAAATTTTATTATTATTTTCAACAACTATTACATTCAGCTTGAAAAGACCCTCAGTGAGGTAACTTTTTTCTACAAATATTTTGTTATTACTTATTACAACCTTATCGGAAATAAAAATACATTTAAAACTATTCTTAACAAGAAGTCCAGCAGAGACTAAATTCTTCCTAAACATGAATTAAGGACGTTGTTCAAAGTCACCAATTTGCCGGAAGTCATTTTGAGAAATATCTTCCCACATCCTTTAATCTTAGTTTTTGCAGCATTTCCCATAGAAAGCGTCTCATCGGATCCAATAGGAGCATAAGTAGCAAAAGCTTCTCTAATAGCACAAACATGACGAGTGACTCCAGAATCAATCCACCACTCTTTAGGATTGCCCACCAAGTTGCATTCGAAAAGCATGGCACATAAGTCATCAATATCATCATGCTTTTCAACCATGTTTGTTTGACCCTTCTTCTTGTCTTTCTTCGGAGCACGACACTTCGTAGACTTGTGTCCGGCTTTTTCGCAATTGTAGCAATTTCCACTGAACCGCTTCTTTCTTGGGTTATATTTAAGTCCAAAAGCCTTCTTCCTCTTTTTGTTCTCTTCAACAATGTTTGCCCCCATTATTGTTGAGTTTCCACAGCCTCTCTTTTCAACAGCTTTGTTGTCCTCTTCGATTCTCAACGGAACAATGAGATCTTCAAGGGACATCTCCTTGTGTTTGTGTTTCAAGTAGTTTTTGAAGTCCTTCCACACATGAGGCAACTTCTCAATCATCGCTACTACTTGGAATGCTTCATTGATGACAAGACCTTCAATGAAATTTCTGTTAATAAAAATACTAAGATTACTACTTTCAACATCAGTATTAATTTGATTTATACCTTCAGTAAGGAGATCATGAATAATCACTTGCAATTCCTGAACTTGGGTAATAATAGACTTGCAATCTACCATTTTGTAGTCCAAAAATTTTGCAACAACAAACTTCTTCTACCCGGTGTGAGCACGTGATTTTTTCTCACATGAATTACTCCCACAAAATCAAAACAAAAAATATTCATTTTATTGTGTGCAATTTTGTGAATTTTCGTGATATTTTATGTTATTATTTGCATTTTTTTTCGTGCATGTTTATTTGTTTAAATAAATAAAAAAATACAAAAATAGGTTGCAATTTCACTTAGGATTTAATTATATATTTTGGAATTAATCAATAATTAATAGCGTTACAAAAATAAAAATCATAAAAATAACGTATTTGGCATTTCTAGTGTTTAATTTCAAATCTTGTGATTTTCTTTTAATTGGGTATTTAATTATTTGTGATAATTATTATTAGGTGTGAATTAGTATTTCTTATTTAGTTTGGCCTTTTATAATTTTATCTAGGGTTTTAGTTTTATTTATAAAAAAAATAAATTTTGGAAGGAAAAAAAGAGGAATTAAATAAAAGAGAGGTAAGCCAAATTTGGGCCAAATTCAATAGGTCCAAATCATATACACCAGCCAAAAACCCATCAAACCGGCCCAAACCCATTCCAAAGAACCGGTCCAAGAAGCCCTTCACCCAGGTTAATGAAACGACGTAGTATGGTGGTGAAACTACGTCGTTTCAAGACCAAAAGATCTTGATCGTCCATTCATGCACATCTAACGGTCCAGAGATTAACACAAGCTTCGCCCGACCTTGACCCGATCCAAGACCCTAAACCGACCCAGCACTTTACTAAATGAAACGACACCGCTTTCCCCCCATATTGATCTGGACCGTCAATCTCATGAGATCGAACGGTCCAGAATCAATAATTGGGTATAATATACCCAAGACCATCTGACTCGCCCCCCATTCACTCTCCTCATCATCTCTCTCAACCCCGACTTAACGCCGACTCACTCCGCCGCCTTCCGCCTGCCGGAAATTGTCCACGGCGGCCGACGATGGTCAAACGCCACCAAAAATACACCCCAAACTCCCCCCAAAATCCTCTTCCCAAATATCTAAACCATTTCCTTCGAATCTTAGCCCATCTCATCGAATATCAAGTTGAAGCCCTGAACCCTAGCGCCGCCACAAGATTCTCCGGTGGCGGCGCTACCTCCAAACCATCCCAAAACCACACCCTACAACCCCCATGACTCCCTTGCACCTAGTCCATCATTAGAATCCCTCAAATCTGTCCCAAACTCTTCAAATAATAAACCTAAGTTCGAGCCCTGGAACCCTAGATTCTAACCAGTGCACAAAAGGTCCTTTTGCTGAACGTCTTGGCTCAATCAAGGCTGTTTCAACACAAAATAATGACGATCGTTTGTTCTCCACTGAGAACAAACGTTTGGCATTATTTTGGGTTGATTCAGAGTCCCAGTTCCAAGTTCGAGCCTGGCCGGTGAGTTCTTTCCTGTTTGTGTATATTCTAATTAGTGGTATTTCGATGTTCATCCTCCCACCCCTTTTCTTTTCTTCTCCGTTTCTTTGTTTTCTGATTATCTCCGATTTAATTGCCATTTTTGACGAACTTAGCGTTCGTATTTGCTTGGTGGGATTCTCAGTTCTTATCTAAAAATTTAAATGTTGTCATTGTATTTCTTGGTTGTTTAACCTAAGTTAGATCTTATTTTGATAACTTAGCTTAATTATACTTCATTAGTTGATTTAAAAGGGAGTTAATCATTTAGCTATGTTCATTGTGGAATTGTTCAGTGGTGTAAGTCTCTGATATTTCTTTTACTGAATTGACCACATAGGATTCTGATTACATTTGGGCCTGGGGTTCAATGCCAACCCATTGTCGTATAACAACCTGTTCATTTAGGGTTTAAGCCATTGGGTAATATTTTGACCCAAGTTCTGCCTGGCTTTAAGGGTAATCAACAGGGGTTTTAAGGGGTAATTAGCAGAAGCTTAGGATTCAACCTAGATAGAATATAATACATAAATAATGGAGGTAATGGAAACTGCACTCTTGCTGAGTTTAAGGTTGCTAACAATTGCTAGGGGGTACAATAACTATTAGTTAATAAGTACTAACTGAGTGGATAAATTAAAAATGAAGATATAAGCTCTTAGTGGTGACATAGCACTAGTGGTATGCCTATTAAAGGGTTGAAAATCAGAGCTTAAAGAGGACAGTTTTTAGTATTCTGAAAAAGGACATGAACACATTGAAAGAAAGAGAATCTGAGAGTAGTTAGGAATATACAAGCTTACTGTTTTACAAAACCTTTCTAAATTTTTTTTGAAGTTCTTTGGTTGATTTCTAAAGGCTATTCGGATGCATGTGGGTTGAAAAAAAATGAATTGAATTAAGAGTCGTGGCCTGTTTCTGTTGTCACTAACTTATTGCTACTGATTCCATTAAGCTTCAAGCTGATTTTGGTATCCTTTTCTTTTGCTCAGGTACACATTTATGTACTCTACTTAAATGTAAAGATTTGTTGGACATCAAAAAATGGAAATCTGAAGTTTGAAATTGCATTCATCTTGAATGGGATCCATAGTATGGATTACTTGTTTTGCTCTTTTGTTTAGAGATTCTATTATTGTCGCCATTCAAACCATAGACATGTAATCTTTGTATATGGAATTGGTATATTTCTTACTTCCTTCTGCTGTTATGTTATGCGATTGATCTCCGCGCTTTGTTTTCGTCAATCTTATGGGTTAAAGTTTTCTTCCTCTGTTTCGTTTCTCTATTTTGTCTCCAAGATTACTAACTCGTGAATTATGTGAATCCCCTTCAAATTGTACTAAGGCAGATGTTCAATCCATTACATCAGTTTTATTTTGTGCCATTTACTGTTCGCAAATGAGCTTAAGTTGCTCGGATATTCTGTTGGATATCATTTTACCTAAGACTATGAATTGTCATGCCTCATTTTCAGTATAGTGTTGAGTTCGAGTTTAGTTCTTGGTTGAGATTTGTGCCCGCAAAGGATATTAGAAATGATGTTTTATTGTTGATGTCTTGAAGTCACTGTTTTGATATGTTTGAGCCTCGAGCACCCGTCTGAAAATCATATTGAGTCGAGTTTGTCGCTTGTAGTTCGAGTTTCCGGTTGAGGTCCCTTTTCGATTAGATTTTGTTTTATTGCTCTGTTCGGTTCTTTGTTTGGGGAGTCCACGTACATGTTAAAAGCTCTCAAAGAAATTTGATTCTTCTATTCTTAGATTCGTTTTAAATCGATCTGATAACTCAAGTAATTTTTGTTCTAATCATATTTCAAATCATACTTTACTTGATCTTTGTAGTACTTTTGTTAACTGTGTTATGATAGTTGAACTATATTTTTCAAATGACTTTAAGCTTACTTTAAGAACATGTTTAGCTTACTTTAATAATTAGACACAGTATTTTTCAAATGGCTTACTTTAAGCTTATTTTAAGAACATGTTTAAATTACTTTAATAATTAGACACGGTATTTTTCAAATGGCTTACTTTAAGCTTACTTTAAGTATACTTTAAGAACATGTTTAAACTTACTTTTAGAATATAGTTGAAAGGAAGTTCATGGAATACAGTTGTCAGAAAACTAGAAAAGAGTCGGGCTGATCAAAAACTCATAAACGAACTAAAAGGGAAAGCCCGCAAATGCCAAGAGGACTTGGAAAAATCTGAAGCTAGCTTGCCAAGGATCCGGGCCAGATGGACAATGGGTGCAAAAGAGCGAGCACTTCATATGCAGCAGATGAAGAGGGACTATGAGGGGAGCGTCACTATCCTGAGAGGACAAATAGGCACTCTCGAAGACAGGATATTCAGGCAAGCTAGAGATTTCAGAGCAGATAGGAAACACTGCTATGACCTGATGGCGCGAATGGAGGAACAAATGCATAAGTTTCAAGATCAACTCCTTCATAACTCTTGAGTGCTGGAAGCCCAGGATAAACAGATAGGACGGCTGCTGCAGGAAAAGAGCAGGATTAGAGAAGGGGTCAGACACATCGCACGCTACATTACCATAAAATGCCGAGTATGAAGTAATGACTTTCATCAAGCAAATAATGAACGACTTGGAGAAGCTTCAAAGGGATCTTGTACAAAGGCCCACGGCAAGGCCGAATGATGCCTCGCTGGCCCCAGGAAATTTTAAAGCATTATTGTATTCTTAATCTTTGTTTTGAGTCTTTCTTGTTAAATTTTGTAAGTCTGTCAATCAGTCCTTTAAGTTTTGTTTTGTTCGTCTTTAAAGTTTGTAAACTTTTTCCAAGCATTATAATAAAAGCAGTTGTTTGCGTGGGAAATATTTTGTTACGTATTTTTACATCGGCCAGAACTACGCACGGTCTGATTCATATAGGGACATGATACGTAGGCAACCCACATAAGATTCGACCACCACTAAAATAAGAAAAAGAAAAAAAAAGGGAAATGAAATAAAGGAAAATTTGAGAGGCGCTAAAAAGGGCCAAAATTATGTAAAGCCAGGATGACGCACGCATCCGAAGCAAATGCATAATAGAAAATGGTTAACTGCCTAGGTGCATTGCATCCGAACGTGCGATTGCATATTTGTTGAACTCTAAAAACTAACAAGTTTGTTCATTTCCAGAGAATTCAAGCAGTTAGTTTATCTAGAGAGTACCAGCACATTACCATTATCAAACTAGATCAAAGGGACCAATACCAGTGATCATGTCTAGCCCCGAAAGAGAAAGAAGCGTTGAGGCGGAATAAGTAGATGTGCAAGCCATGAAAGATGAGGTGTACAAGTTAAAACAACAAATGGCTGAAATATACCAGGCTTGGACGAGGGGTCAGCCACCACCAGCCTATCCTGCTAACCCTACTTTCCTTCCAGTACCCGCCCAATCTCCAGAACAGCTTGTTTTGGACTCATCCCCAAATTTTCCCACATATCAACATCATCAAGGAACTACCTACCACAAGTTCCAAAGACAATTCCATACCTTCCTCCGCCAATTACCCATGTTTTTGTGGCACCTCCACCAGCCACACTCCACATGTCTTCCAGCGAGCCTGTGTTCCAAACACAGGACAATCAATATTACCCTCCTGAACCTACTTTCAAAGCACCTGAACTGTGTCTTTACCCTCCTCAGCTTGGTATCTCGGCAGAAATTGAGAAGCCTCCTAAGAATTTGGAGCAGGAAGAGCTGACCAGGAAGGTTAAAAGTTTGGAGCAATCCTTTAGAGATATGAGAGGACTAGGAGGTCAGGTAAGCGTAGCTTACAAACACCTATGTTTGTTTCCAAATGTACAACTGCCGGCAGGGTTCAAAATGCCCAAATTCGACTTGTACAATGGACATGGAGATCCGGTGGCCCATCTGAGGGGATTCTGCAGTAAAATGAGAGGAGTAGGAGGAAGGGATGAATTGTTGATGGCGTACTTCAGTCAGAGCTTGAGCGGCTCAGCATTAGAATGGTACAACCGTCAAGACCACGGAATATGGTACACTTGGGATGACCTGGTCCAAGCATTTGCCTTCCACTTTCAGTACAACCTAGAAATCATCCCAGCTTGTTTGTCTTTAACAAAGATTGAGAAGAAGTCAGGAGAAAGTTTCCAAGAATACTGTTTTCGTTGGAGAGAGCAGGCGGCGAGGGTTGATCCGCCGATGAAAGAGAGCGAGATGGTTAATTACTTCCTACAGGCCTTAGAGCCTACCTCTTTCGGCCACCTGGTGTCGGCAGTCGAGAAGTCTTTCAATGAAGTGGTAAAAATGGGAGGCATGGTGGAGGAAGGACTGAAGTCCAATAAAATCATGAGCTATTCAACGATCAAGGCGACCACCCAAGCCATCCAAAGCGGCACTGGTGGAGTGTTGGGAAGGAAGAAAAAGGAGGAAGTTACAACAGTAGAGTCGAGAACGTGGCCCAGGCACCCAGCACCGTACTACAACCAGCCACAACCCCACCCTCAAACTTACCCCCACACTCCATATATCCCACCACAACATTACTACCCACAACCAGATCCCCACTTCTCTGTCCATCATGCTCAGACGTATATTCAACCTTCGGCCCATGCACAATGGCGTGCACCAGCTCCACAAAATACCTACCCAACTTCCCAAAGTACATACCCGCCTCCAAGAGCCTACAGAAACCCCTTTGGAACAGGTTTCCGTCCAAGCCAAGGTTTCTGGAATGACATGGCATAGAAGCAGAAGACTTTCACCCCACTGGGAGAATCCTATACCAGTCTATTTCACAGGCTGAGGAAGTAGGGCATGTTGACTCCAGTTGAGGCTAAGTTGTCAAACCCTCCTTCAAGAAATCTTGACCATTCAGTAAGTTGTGAATATTGTTCAGAGGCCCCGGGACATGACACAAAGAAATGCTGGAAATTAAAAACAGTTATTCAAGAGCTCATCGACACTCGTCGAATCGAGGTTCAAGCCCTAGAAACACCCAACATCAACCAGAATCCGCTCCTGGTCCATCACGAAACCAATATGATTAAGTTGGTGCAAAGAGAGGGAGAGACAAAGAAACCCTCGCAGACAGTAATAATGATCCGTTCCAGCGAGACCGGTTCAAAAGAAAGGGTAACCAGTGGGAAGTCAGTGGTCCAGGACAGGCCAGTTATGGTGGCCGAAGAAGGTTCATCGAGCATTGTTACAGTAAAACCAAAACAAGCAAAAGTGGTGGTACCAGAGGTTGCAAGTAAACTTGTTGTGGTCGTGAAGGGCCTTCGCACAGAGCCAGTTATTGTAAAGCCAGTAACTCAGTTGCTAGTGATCAATAGTAAAGTGGTTCCTTGGAGTTATAAACAAGTGGTGGTGACATATAAAGGGAAGGAGATCAGGGAAGAAGTCTGTGAAGCTCAGAGTCTGACTCGTTCAGGGAGGTGCTTTGCCCATGAAGAGTTGAGAAAAGCCACAATTCCCAAAGATAACCCTATATTGGTGAAGAAAGCTGTGACAGAACAAAAAGAGGAAGAATTCTTGAAGAAAATGAAAGTACAAGATTACTATATTGTAGAACACTTGAAGAAAACACCAGCCCAGATCTCATTACTGATCCACTCAGATGAACACCACCAAGCGCTGATGAAAATATTGAATGAGGCCCACGTCCCTGAAAATATCTCGGTGAATCACTTGGAGAAGATAGAAAATAAAATCTTTGAGGTAAACAGAGTTACTTTCTCAGACGATGAGTTGCCTGTGGAAGGCACAAAACATAACAGGGCCCTTTATCTGACGGTAAAATGCGAAGACTCTGTGGTCACGCGAGTTTTGGTTGACAACGGATCCAGTGCAAATATGTCCTCTTTCCACATTGAATAAGCTAAAGGTCGATGATGATAGAATTCATAAGAACAATGTCTGTGTGTGAGGGTTCGACGGAGGAGGCAAAGATTCTATGGGCAACATAATACTAGAATTGACAATAGGGCCCGTGGAGTTCACCATGGAGTTCCAAGTGCTAAATGTGGCGATCTCTTAGCCTTTTGTTGGGGCGACCCTGGATCCATATCGCCAAAGTAGTGTTATCTTCGTTGCATCAAGTGGTTAAATTCGAGTGGGACAGACAAGAGAATGTGGTGCATGGTGAAGATAATATGTGTGCCCTAGGTGATGCCAATGTACCCTTCATCAAAGTGGAAGACGACCAGGGGCCGTGGGTATATCAAGTCTCTGACACAGTACTAGTGAAAAGGTTCCTAGAGGGGAAAAGCATCCCAATTCCTAGAGTAACGGCCGCAACTGTCATGGTGGCCTCCGAAATGTTAAAGAATGGTTTCATACTGGGTAAAGGTTTGGGTGCTGATCTTCAAGGCATCATGCAGCCAGTTTCTCTTCCGAATAATTTGGATACTTTCGGTTTGGGGTTTAAGCCCACTACGGCAGATGTGAGACGAGCCCGCAAAATAAAGAAAAAGGCATGGGTCTTGCCAAAGCCAATCACGCGTCTGTCCAGATCTTTCGTCAGGCCGAGTATTAGAAAGCAGTTGTTGTCAAAAGTTCCCGGGTCACTGATTGGTGCTGATGGGGATTCGGATAAAGGGAAAGGTTATTTGTCGATGTTAACATGGTAGAAGTTGGGGAAGGGTCAAGCAAGGTAGATGTGCAGTTTGTGGGACCAAAGTCAAAGCTCAATAATTGGAGGGCTACTCTTCTTCCCACTCGGAAGGAGTCTTGGTAGTTCGCTCTGATGTTCCTTCTTGTTTGTCTGGATTATTCCAAGGTTGTAATCCAAATTTTTAATTTTTAGTCGGTCCAAGTGTGCAAAACCTTGTTATCCTATATTTCAATAAAATGAAAAGCTTCTTCTTCATTCTTTATTTTAATTTTGTTTTCTTTTCTCTTTTCTGTACAATTCTATTTATACTGGCCCTAATGACATGGCATGCATAAGGAATCCTCGACCCAGTCTAGAAAATCAATCTGACTCTGAAATAATAGTGCAAGAAATAGATTATGAGTCGGAATACGATGAGGATGAAGTCTTCAAAGAGAATAGTAGGGAACTAAGTCAATTCGAAGAAAAACCAAGGCCTAACTTAAACGATACAAAAGCCATCAATCTAGGGGACGCAGATAACATTAAGGAAACTAAAATAAGCATCCATATTGAGCTAAATATCAGGGGAGAATTAATCAAAACACTTATTGAATTCAAAGACATTTTGCATGGTCATATGACGACATGCCAGGTTTAAGCACCAATTTAGTGGTTCAGAAATTGCCCACTGACCCGGCATTCCCTCCCGTCAAGCAAAATTGAGGAAATTCTAAACTGATATGAGTGTGAAGATTAATGAAGAGATAACCAAACAACTGGATGCAAAAGTTATTCGGGTCACTCGATATCTTGATTGGTTGGCTAATGTGGTGCCAGTGCCAAAGAAGGACGGAAAAATTAGGGTGTGCATTGATTATCTCAATCTGAACAAAGCAAGCCCAAAAGATAACTTTCCGTTACCCAACATCCACATTTTGATCGATAATTGTTCCAAACGTGAGATCGGATCTTTTGTGGATTGCTATGCTGGGTATCATCAGATTTTGATGGATGAAGAAGATGCAGAGAAAACGACATTCATCACGCTGTGGGGAACTTATTGCTATAGAGTAATGCCATTTGGTACGAAGAACGATGGGGCAACATACATGCGAGAAATGACCACTGCATTCCATGATATGATCCATAAAGAGATTGAGGTGTACGTGGATGACGTGATCATTAAGTCAAAGCAGCAGGTCGACCACATCACAGATTTGAGGAAGTTCTTTCAGAGGCTTCGTAGGTACGACCTCAAACTCAACCCTACCAAATGTGCATTTGGTGTTCCATCCGGAAAACTATTGGGATTCATAGTCAATCGATGAGCCATTGAGTTGGACCCATTAAAGATTAAAGCCATCCAAGAATTGTCACCCCCAAAGAACAAGACCGAAGTAATGAGTCTATTGGGAAGGTTGAACTATATCAGCAGGTTTATTGCTCAACTCGCATCAACTTGTGAACCCATTTTTAAGCTACTGAAGAAGGATGCTGCAATCGAATGGACTGAAGAATGTCAGGAGGCGTTTGACAAGATAAAGGGGTATTTATCAAACCCACATGTGTTAGTTCCACCTGAACAAGGGAGGCCGTTGATTCTTTATTTAACGGTCCTGGAGAATTCATTTGGCTGCGTACTGGGGCAGAATGACATCATCGGCAGGAAGGAGCAAGCCATCTATTATCTCAGCAAGAAGTTTACGGCTTATGAGGTTAAGTACACCCATCTTGAGAGGACATGTTGCGCCCTGACTTGGGTGGCACAGAAATTGAAGCATTATTTGTCGTCCTATACTACTTACCTCATTTCACGCTTGGATCCATTGAAGTATATTTTTCAAAAGCCTATGCCCACAGGGAGATTGGCGGAGTGGCAAATATTACTCACGGAATTCGACATCGTCTATGTGATGAGGACGGCGATGAAAGCCCAAGCGTTGGCCGATCACTTGGCCGAGAATATAATCGATGAAGAATACGAGCCATTGAGGACGTATTTTCCTGATGAAGAAGTGATGCATATCGATGAGCTGTAATTGATTGAAGGACCAGGATGGAAGCTTTTCTTTGATGGGGCTGCAAATATGAAAGGAGTTGGAATAGGAGCGGTACTTATTTCTGAAACAAGGCATCATTACCCTGTTACAGCTCAACTTCGTTTCTATTGTAAGAATAACATGGCTGAATATGAGGCATGCGTTTTGGGTTTATGGTTAGCTGCGGACATGGATGTCCAGGACGTTTTGGTCTTGGGATACTCGTACCTCCTGGTACATCAAATTCATGGAGAATGGGAAACACGGGATTTGAAGCTCATACCGTATCGATAATGTTTGCATGATCTTTTTCAAAGGTTTCGATCAGTAGAGTTTAGGCATATCCCAAGAGTACATAATGAGGTTGCCGATGCTTTGGCCACCTTGGCAGCCATGTTGCACCATCCAGACAAAATTCATGTTGATCCATTGCATATCCAATTTTGTGATCAGCATGTTTACTGTAACATGGTGGAAGAAGAATTTAATGGCGAACCATGGTTCCATGATGTCAAGGAGTACATCAGGATGGGGATATACCCGACGCAGGCCACAGGAGATCAAAAGAGAGCCATTCGACGGTTGGCAAGTGGATTTTTCCTCAGTGGAGGAGTGTTGTATAAAAGAACACCCGATCTTGGATTGTTAAGGTGCATAGATGTTAAACAAGCCACGACAGTCATGTTAGAAGTACATTCTGGAGTTTGCAGGCCGCACATGAGAGGATATATATTGGCAAAGAAGATCCTTCGAGCAGGGTATTATTGGCTCGCTATGGAGTGAGATTGTATCAGCTTTATGTGCAAGTGCCATCAATGCCAGATACACGGAGATTTGATTCACTCTCCACTATCGGAATTGCACACAATGTCGGCACCATGGCCCTTCGTCGCTTGGGGCATGGATGTCATTGGGCCCATTGATCCAGCAGCATCCAACGGACACAGGTTCATCCTGGTGGCCATTGATTACTTTACCAAATGGGTTGAGGCCGAAACTTTCAAGTCTGTAACCAAGAAGGCAGTGGTAGATTTTGTACACTCAAATATCATTTGTCGATTTGGAATCCCAAAGGTAATCATCACAGATAATGATGATAATCTTAACAACAATTTGATGAAAGAAGTATGTCAGCAATTTAAGATTACGCATTGCAATTCCACCCTATATCGTCCTAAGGCGAATGGAGCAGTTGAAGCAGCCAACAAAAACATAAAGCAGATATTGAGGAAAATGGTAGAAAGTTCTAGGCAATGGCATGAAAAGTTACCATTTGCATTGTTGGTTTATCGCACTACAGTTCGTACTTCAGTAGGCACAACTCCTTATCTGTTGGTATATGGCATTGAAGTAGTGATCCCAGCGGAAGTTGAAATCCCGTCCCTTCGGATTGTCGTCGAGGCTGAGATTGATGACGATGAGTGGATCAAGATCCGTTTGGAGCAGTTGAGTTTAATTGATAAAAAACGATTGGCAGCAGTATGTCATGGCCAATTATATCAAAAGAAGATGGCAAGAGAATATAACAAGAAGGTGCGACCCCGGAAGTATAAAGTATGGCAGCAAGTGTTGAAACAGATCCTTCTACATCAGGCTGAAGCAAAGGGCAAGTTCGCCCTGAACTAGCAAGGACCGTTCATTGTAACCAGAGTATTGTCGAATGGCATTTTATGTTTAACAGATATTGAAGGAAAATGCATAAATATGGCTATCAATTCTGATGCAGTCAATAGATATTATGTATGATTTCTTTAATATAATCATTGATTGTTTGTACTTAGCATTAGGCTGAAATGACGAAGGCAATTTATTCTGCTATCCAAACACTTTACCCTTTTGTTCACCCTTTTGAGCCTTATTTATTTTAGTTCGTACCCCTCTCTTGGAATCAATAACTAAAAAAAAGAGGAAAGGAAAAGAGAAGAAAAAAAAAACAGAAAAGGAAAATAATAATGAATGAAAAGAAAAACTGTAACAACAGGGAATTGGGATGAACTACGTTTGACCTGATTCCTTAAAAAAGGATATGTAGGCAGCTTCACGGCTCGGTCATAGGGAAATAAAAATCAAAGGGTCCCCAAGCAAGAAACTGGGGCAGAAATTGTGTTTGTAATGAGAAAGTTGGTTCCAAAAGTTGTAATTCTAAACTGCTGGATTTGGTTTGAACTTTTGATACCCTTTTCTCTCCAAACCTATCCAAGAATCCATATTAACATCCAAAGAAATACCTCCCGATCAGTCTTTGAAAAGTGCCAAGTCAAGAAAGTAAAGATAATTCATACCAGGGGCAATACTCCGGTTTTAAGCAAGAAAAATGAAAAATGAGAGAGTCTTATTAGTGAAAACCCGCAAGGGCACTGTAAGGCGATGTAAGCTGAGAGAAGTCCAAAAAATGAGAGAGTCTTATTGGTGAAAACCTTCACAGGCACCAAGAGGCGACAAGGAATTGAGAAAAGGGACAAATGAACTAAGGTTGACGGCAAAAGATCTGTCAAGGCATCAAGTTGAACGAAGATGGGGATTGGACAAAAAGAGTTGGTTGAGGAAAACTTTGAGGCACAAAGCAAGACAATTTGGAAATTGATTGATTGAATAGGCTGGGTTGATTAAACCAAAATGCACAACATGATCATTAGGGTGAGTTATCCCGTTCAGATAAGTCTTTTTCTTTCTCAAACAATCTTCAAAGGGAAGATCTTCTTCTTTATTTTTCATCTTTTGAAGTCATCGTATTTCATTTCTTTTGGCTAAGACTTTTCCAATAATAGTTTAATTTTAACAAATAAGAAGGATTTTCATAGTTTACGGCCAGATTCCAAAGTGGTGCAAAGCAAAGTGAGCCTAGGATAGGCCAAAAAGAAGGTGATGGGACGTAAGAAGCGTCATTGATAAACCAAATGATAAAGTGATGGAGATTCCATAAAAATATGGGATCGGATAAAAATCCAAAAGGGGAAGGCAACAATTGGAAAGTTTCGAATAAGAAGGTTCGAAGTGGAAAACAACAGACTGAAGTTTGTGGATAAGGAATAGTCAGAAGGTCGGAAATTCTCGGCCAAGTTCAAGGCAGTTGAATGAAGCAGAACACGGAAAGTAGCGAGGGGAAAACCATCCCCAGCAAGAGTATCACAACCAGTAACACATTTTAAACTGACAAAATTTTCGTTGATTTGAAACAGGTATGGCAAATGTTGTTGATAGTGGAGAAACATGCCACAAGGAAAAGTAAGTACCAGACAGGTTTGTTTAACTAAATCCTCAGGACCTCCTGGAAAATGGGACTTGTTTTAAAATAAGCACAAGAAGCAGATTTTAACACAAAATCATTCAAAAAAACACCATCTTTTTCCACCCTTTCCCCAAGAAGAAACACCATCTTTTCCCCCTTTTTACCCCGATTTAAATGGAGATGTTTTCAGGACTCTCTTGGACAATAGGGCTAAGCTTTAAGATTTTCTGTAGTAACAGAAATTAGGATAAGGAATGCTGTGAGGAAGTTTAATTTAAACATGAAAGTTGTCACGCCTAAGGTAAGAGTTGAAAGGTTTTCAGGACCCTCCTGGATAATGAGATATAACATAAGATTATTTTGGAAAAAGAGAGAAAGGAAAAACAAGAGGTTCAGTAGTAAGAAAATATAATGGAGAATTAAACAAGTGCGATTTACCATAAGTTTTCAGGACCCACCTGGATAATGGGGTATAGCTTTTAAATTATCATTATTAACATAATTCAATTGCCACTCACAGTTGCACCCTGTTATCAAACTGGGGCAGAAAAGTTTCTTTGTTTTGTCAATTGTTGTAGGAGTCAGGAGCCCGCCTGGAGAACAGAGGCATACATTTTAAATTTCATAAGTCAGGAGCCCGCCTGGAGAACGGAGGCATACATCTCAAGAATTGAAGTCAGGAGCCCACCTGGAGAACGGAGGCATACGTTTCAAGTTTTGAAGTCAGGAGCCCGCGTGGAGAACAGAGGCATACATTCAAGTTTTGAAGTCAGGAGTCCGCCTGGAGAACAGAGGCGTACCTTTCAAGTTTCAGCAGTCAGGACCCCACCTGAAGAATAGAGGGAGTATGATTCAAATTTCAGTTTTGAAGTTTTATTAAAAATGACACGCACCAACTACCAAACTAGGGCAAAAAAGTTTCTTTGTTTTGACAATTATTGTAGGAGTCAGGAGCCCGCCTGGAGAACAGAGGCATACATTTTAAATTTCAGAAGTCAGGAGCCTGCCTGGAGAACGGAGGCATACATTTCAAGTTTTGAAGTCAGGAGCAAGCCTAGAGAACGGAGGCATACGATTAAAGTTTTGAAGTCAAGAGCCCGCCTGGAGAACAAAGGTGTACCATTCAAGTTTTGAAGTCAGGAGCCCGCCTGGAGAACAGAGGTGTACCTTTTAAAGTTTTGAAGTTAGGAGCCCGCCTGGAGAACAGAGGTGTATCTTTCAAGTTGTTGGAGTCAGGAGCCCGCTTGGAGAACAGAAGAATACCTTTCAAGAGCAAGAAGTCAGGAACTCGCCTGGAGAACAGAGGAAGACGATGATAATCAAGAGAATACGTTCAATGGATCAGCAATAAAATACTCGCCTGGAGAGCGAAGAAATACAGTTCAAGTCAAGAAGTCGGCGCAAGACAGTAACAAAGGATTGTTGTAAGGAAATACAAGGCGAAAGGGCAACAACGGTTGCGGCACAAGTTGGAGAATAAGTCTTTGTAATGCATAGGTTATAGCTTAGCCTAACTTCTTTAATTTTCTTTTATCATGGTGTAATAAGGGGTCAGCAAGTAGCAGCAGCAACAGCAATAGTAAAACACAGCTTCATGCACATCCGTGGTGGTGAAACTACGTCATTTCAAGACCAAAAGATCTTGAACATCCATTCACGCACATCCAACGGTACAGAGATTAACCCAAGCTTCGCCCGACCCTGACCCGATCCAAGACCCTAAACTGACCCAGCCCTTTACTAAATGAAACGACACCGTTTCCCCCCCCCCCCCATATTGATATGGACCGTCAATCTCATGAGATCGAACGGTCCAGAATCAATAATAGGGATTAATATACCCAAGACCATCTGACCCGCCCCCCATTCACTCTTCTCATTGTCTCCCTCAACCCCGACCTAATGTCGCCTCACTTCGCACCTTTTGCCTGCCGAAAATCGTCCATGGCGGCAGACGGTGGTCAAACGCCACCAAAAATACACCCCAAACTCCACCCTCCTCTTCCCAAATATCCAAACCATTTCCTTCGAATCTTAGCCCATCTCGTCGAATATCAAGTTGAAGCCCTGATCCCTAGCGCCGCCATAAGATTCTCCAGTGGCGGAGCCGCCTCCAAACTATCCCAAAACCACAACCTACAACCCCCCTGACTCCTTTGTACCTAGTCCATCATTAGAATCCCTCAAATCTGTCCCGAACACTTAGAATAATAAACCTAAGTTCGAGCCCTGGAACCCTAGATTCTAACTAGTGCACGAAAGGTCCTTTTGCTAAACATCTTGGCTCAATCAAGGCTGTTTCAACAAAAAATAATGACGATCATTTGTTCTCCACCAAGAACAAGCATTTGGCATTATTTTAGGTTGATTCAGAGTCCCAGTTCCAAGTTTGAGCCTGGCCGGTGAGTTCTTTCCTGTTTGTGTATATTCTAATTTGTGTATATTCTAATTAGTGGTATTTCAACGTTCATCCTCCCACGCCTTTTCTTTTCTTCTCCATTTCTTTGTTTTTCGATTATCTCCGACTTTATTGCCATTTCTGACGAACTCAGCGTTCGTATTTGCTTGGTGGGATTCTCAGTTCTTATCTCAAAATTTAAATGTTGTCATTGTGTTTCTTGGTTGTTTAACCTAAGTTAGATCTTATTTTGATAACTTAGCTTAATTTGTACTTCATTAGCTGATTTAAAAGGGAGTTAATCATTTAGCTATGTTCATTGTGGAATTTTTCAGTGGTGTAAGTGTCTGATGTTTCCTTTACTAAATTTACCACATAGGATTCTGATTACGTTTGGGCCCGGGGTTCAATGCTAA
This sequence comes from Nicotiana glauca, assembly GCA_026770625.1. NCBI lineage: Eukaryota > Viridiplantae > Streptophyta > Magnoliopsida > Solanales > Solanaceae > Nicotiana > Nicotiana glauca. The sequence goes on along the minus strand of MU770831.1, from coordinate 62,309 downwards.
CCCATTGTCATATAACAACCGATTTATTTGGGGTTTAAGCCATTGGGTAAATTTTGACCCAAGTTCTGCTTGGCTTTAAGGGTAATCAACAGGGGTTTTAAGGGGTAATTAGCAGAAGCTTAGGGGTCAATTTAGATAGAATATAATACATAAATAATGGAGGTAATAGAAACTGCGCTCTTGCTGATTTTAAGGTTGCTAACAATTGCTAGGGGGTACAATAGCTATTAGTTAATAAGCACTAACTGAGTGGATAAATTAAAAATTGAAGAGATAAGCTCTTAGTAGTGACATAGCACTAGTGGTATGCCTATTAAAGGGTTGAAAATTAGAGCTTAAAGAGGACAGTTTTTAGTATTCTGAAAAAGGACATGAACACATTGAAAGAAAGAGAATCTGAGAGTAGTTAGGAATATACAAGCTTACTGTTTTACGAAACCTTTCTGAAAAAAATTTGAAGTTCTTTGGTTGATTTCTAAAGGCTATTCCGATGCATCTGGGTTGAAAAAAAATGAATTGAATTAAGAGTTGTGGCCTCTACTTAAATGTAAAGATCTGTTGGACATCAAAAAATGAAAATCTGAAGTTTGGAATTGCATTCATCTTGAATGGGATCCATAATATAGATTACTTGTTTTGCTCTTTTGTTTAGAGATTCTATTCCTGTCGCCATTCAAACCATAGACATGTAATCTCTATATATGGAATTGGTATATTTCTTACTTTCTTCTGCTATTATGTTATGCGATTAGTCTCCGCGCTTTGTTTTCGTCAATCTTATGTGTTAAAGTTTTCTTCCTCTGTTTCGTTTCTCTATTTTGCCTCCAAGATTACTAACTTGTGAATCCCTTTCAAATTGTTCTAAGGCAGATGTTCAGCCCATTGCATCAGTTTTATTTTGTGCCATTTACCGTTCGCAAATGAGCTTAAGTTGCTTGGGTATTCTGTTGGATATCATTTCACTTAAGACTATGAATTGTCATGCCTCATTTTCAGAATAGTGTTGAGTTCGAGTTTAGTTCTTGGTTGAGATTTGTGCCTGCGAAGGATATTAGAAATGGTATTTTATTGTCGATGTCTTGAAGTCACTGTTTTGATATGTTTGAGCCTCGAGCGTCCGTCTGAAAATCATATTGAGTCGAGTTCGTCGCTTGTAGTTCGAGTTTCCGGTCGAGGTCCCTTTTCGATTCGATTTTGTTTTATTGCTCTGTTCGGTTCTTTGTTTGGGGATTCCACATACATGTTAAAAGCTCTCAAAGAAATTTGATTCTTCTATTCTTAGATTCTTTTTAAACCGATATGATAACTCAAGTAATTTTAGTTCTAATCATATTTCAAATCCTACTTTACTTGATCTTTGTAGTACTTTTGTTAATTGTGTTATGATAGTTGAACTATATTTTTTAAATGACTTTAAGCTTACTTTAAGAATATGTTTAGCTTACTTTAATAATTAGACACGGTATTTTTCGGCTTTCTTCAAATGGATTACTTTAAGCTTATTTTAAGAACATGTTTAGATTACTTTAATAATTAGACACGGTATTTTTCAAATGGATTTCTTCAAATGGCTTACTTTAAGTTTACTTTAAGCTTACTTTAAGTATACTTTAAGAGCATATTTAAACTTACTTTTAGAATATAGTTGAAATGAAGCTCATAGAAATATCAAATGGCTTTCTTCTGGTTTCAATCCATGTTAGTATGGGTTTTTGGCTTCTTTTTTTATATGATTTATTTGTCTTGGATGTTTTGTGGTTGTAGTAGCACTATGAAAAGGTAATAGTTTGTTTTTTGTTGGTGCTAATTTGTAAAAGGCAATGGTGAATTGCTGTAGAAACTGCTCATAACATTTATTACAAAGACGAACGTGCATGTCTTATATTGATTTCCTCCAACTAATTTAGAATTGAACGTGTGCATCTTTCCAACAGTCTGTCCATATATTAGATCTTTGCATTTCATCTCAAACTGTAGGATCGATTTTATTTAAAAGGGCACAAACGCATAATTGCTTTAGGCGCGTATTTTAATAATCTACCTTCCTAAACTCGGGTGCACATTCAAATCCAAATCTCAACAATGTTAAAATATGTCAAAAACCACTGGTGCATTTATGTAACGTGGTTCGAGATATGTTTTAATAGCGTTGTAATTTTCTTTAAAAAAATGAATAAAAGCGGTTAAAAGTTAAAATTTGCACATAGGTTCATAATTGTTTAAAATCATATAATTTATGCCGAATATGACAGTTGAGCGATCGTGTTAGAACCACGGAACTCGGGAATGCCTGACACCTTCTCCCGGATTAACAGAATTCCTTACTCAAATTTCTGGTGCGCGAACTATTAAACTGAGTCAAACCCTTTCATCGATTCAGGATTCAAACCGGTGACTTGGGATACCATAAATCTCCCAAGTGGCGACTCTGAATCTCTTAATAAACAAATCCCGTTTCGATTGTCACTTCAAGTTGGAAATAACTCCCTTTATTACACCATTCACGAGGTGTAGTAAGAAAGAGGAGGTGTGACACCCGGCATTTTCAGTTTTGTATTTCTTTTCAAGCGCAGTCCACAGTTCTTTTGAAGTGTCTATGCCACAGTAGACGTTATACAAAGCATCCTCCAGCCCGCTTTTCCATGCCTCAATCACGAGAAAACGTTTAGTTTCTGGAGTTTTATCAGACAGCACAGGAACTTCTTCCTTGATGAACTTATGGAGACTTAAAGTAGTCAAAAAGAAGAACATCTTTTGCTACTAAAGCTTGAAATCAATCCCGGAAATTTTTTCAGGTTTCTCCGCCAGTGCCAATGCTGCCGGTGTTGTTCGGCTCGTTGAGGCATTGTGTAGTTACAATCGGAATAGCTTGGTTTTCGTTGCCATTCGTCCTTTATGTAAAAGAATGACACAAACGTTAAAATCACATAGATTTTAATCTCCAATAGATTACAAAACCACAAAGGTTTTACATTCCAAAAATAGTGAGTACAAATACAGAAAATATATTAAATTCCTTAAGCTTGTTATAATCTGTATGTAACGATTCGACCGGTCGTTTTGAGCTCTAGCATGTCGTTCTGTAGTTTGAGGCCATGAGCAGCTTCACTTCAAGTGTTATGACTTGTGCGCATAGTGGAATTGCATTTCGGGTAGTTCGGAGTTGATTTGGAAAGAGAATTATCATTTCGGAAGCTTTAAGTTGAAAGAATTAACTAAGATAGGATTTTAGAGTAAATGACCTTGGAATCATGATTTGAAGGTTTCAGTAGGTTTGTATGATGAATTCGGACTTGGGCATATACCTGGATCGGATTTTGGATGACCTGGGAGTGTTTTGACGCCTATTGCGGAAGTTAGCATTTTGGAAGAAATTTTATAAGTTTGGGTTGAAGTATATTTTAGTGTTATCGATGTCCGTTTGGGATTCCGAGTCTAGGAATAGCTCCGTATGGTGATTCTGGAGTTAGGAGCGCGATCGGAAGTGAATTCGGAAGTCTGTGGGTCATGTTGGAGTCATTTGGCTAACGATAGAAATTTGAAGGTTTTTGAGAAGTTTGACCGAGAGATGACTTTTTGATATCGTGGTCGGAATCTGATTCCGGAAGTTGTAGTAGGTCCTAATGTCAACTATGACTTGTGTGCAAAATTTGAGGTCGATCGAATGTGATTTGATGAGTTTAAACATCAGAAGTAGAAGTTTGAAATCTTAAAGTTCATTAAGCTTGAATTGGAGTGTGATTCATGGTTATAGCATTGTTTGATGTGATTTGAGGCTTCGAGCAAGTCCGTGTTATGTTTTTAGACTTGTGTGGGTGTGTGGTTTGGAGCCCCGGGGGCTCGGGTGTGATTCAGGATAACTTCGGAGTGATTTGCTAAAAAATAGGATTGCTGGTACTGGTATGATCGCAACTGCGATGCATTGGTCGCAAATGCGACCTCGCATTTGCGAGCCCGGGCTTCTAGGGGGAAGTTTGCATTTGTGAAAGAAGGATCAATTTTGCGAGGTTGCCACCTTCGCATTTGCGAAGAATCTTGTCGCAAATGCGACCTGGGCAGGGTGGGCTAGGCTTCGCATTTGCGATGCAATTGTCGCAAATGCGACATCACATTTGCGAGCCTGTTTGCGACAACTGCGACTGGAACCCAGGGCTTTTTATACCAAGACTTAGCCTATTTTCTCCTTTTTCCACTTGGCATTAGGCGATTTTTGAGAGCATTTGAGGAGGGATTCCTTCATCATCAATGAGGTAAGTAATTTCTATGCATCATAAGTTAAATACATGGATTATGGTTAGATTAACATATGAAAATTAGGAAAAATCAAGGGTTGTAGATGAAAAACTTATAACTAGGTAAAAACAAGATTTAACCATGAAATTTGTTAAGGAATGGAGTAAAAATCATAGATTCTTGATCCTTAGGTTATGGTTGACAATTTTCTTCAAAAAATTTCGGAATCGGGGCACGTGGGCCCGGGGATGAATTTGACGAACCTTACATTTAAGGTTGGAAAATTGGTTTAATAATTAGAATATGAACTTTTGAGCATGTATTGACTAGTTCTTACCCTATTTGAATAGTTTTGGATCGTTCGACTCCAAATTGGAGGTTTGAGCGCGTTCTTGAATCGGAATATAGGCTTCGGAGCGAGGTGAGTCTCCTTTCTAACCTTGTAAGAGGAAATTGACCCCATAGGCGAAATAATTAGTTATGTGCTTTTATTTGTGGGGGCTACGTACGTTCGAGGTGACGAGAGTCCGTGCGTAGCTACTATTATGATATTGTCCGGTAGTCCAGGACCCAAAAACATGTTGTACTTGGAAATATTTGTGATCCTATTGACGGTTTGAATTGCTTAGATCACATCGGATTAGTAAGTGAATTTCTAAAAGATTGAGCTTCTTTTTCTTAAATCGCTAAAAAGAGAATTGGTCTTTATTTGGATAAATGTTCTGCGATAAATTCTTAATTGGCTGTTTGAGCATGTATTTCTATGTGTACCTGCGTCGCATGTATGATTCGTGAGTAGGGTGATTGCTTATTTAAATTTAACTGTCACGACCCATTTCCATAATAGGTCATGAAGGCGCCCGACACCACTGTCAGGCAAGCTAACGCGGAAACATTACTAAATTCTTATGTTACTTTTATCAGAAATAAGTGAAATAGATACTCCAATTTGGATTTAAAGCCAGAAGTGATCAATAATGTAAATAACATGATTATATGATCCAAAATATAAGTCTACCAATGTATGTGCCAAGACCTGGTGTCACGAGTATGGGCATCTAGTAGAATATACAAAAGAATATCTCTATCCTACTGTCTGGGATAGAAAAGACAGCAAAAATAAAGAAAGACTCCATCCGGTTGCTGAACAGCACAGGAAGGAAAGCAGCTCACCGTGGAAGTCTCAATCACTAGCTCAGGGGCGCGCACCGGACTGGTAACCAGATGTACCTGCCTCAGATCCTGTACAATTAAGTACAGAAGTGTAGTATGAGTACATAAACAATATGTACCCAGTAAGTATCCCGTCTAATCTCAAAGAAGTAGAGACGAGAGGTCGACTTGATACTTACTAGGGTCAAAATAATATAATAATGTGCTATGTTAAGCATCAGAATCACCAATAATCAACAGTTTGTAACGAAAAGCAATAATCATGTTCTTGACCATGTTTCAGTTAGCCATTTACATTTTCAAATACTTAGCAAGAAAACATGTCATGTATAAGCTTCAGCATAGATATCATGCGCAATCATGCCGAGGTCGACAACCCACTCCAACAGAAAATAAATTGTGCACTGCCGAGGGTCGAACGGAGCAAACCATAGATACATTTATTTACACCGAGGTAATCGGTCCAATCCATAAATATCAAGAAACATCAAGAATACACACGAAGGCACATTTATATACAAATAAACTCTTACAAAGGTTCAACTAGTTCACATGTTCACTTTTTATTTCTCCCAAGTCTCTAGCATGTCATAAATGATTGTCACACCTCCTTTTTCTATACCACCCCAGAGGATAGGAGTTTTTCCACTTTAAGTGACATTATTTGAATTAGGATTATTTATTTAATTTATTCAGAGTCGCTACTTGGGATATGTTTGTTTCTGGTGTCCCAAGTCACTGGTTTATTTTGAATCCCAAATCGAGGAATTTCAACTTTCCAAGTGAAGTATGCGAACCAGAAATTCTTGAATAAGGAATTTTGTTAACTCGGGAAAGTTGTTAGGCACCCTCGGATTCCGTGGTTCTAGCACGGTCGCTTAAACTATCATAATTGGCATATTACCTGATTTTAATACATGTTTCAACCTACATTGCAATTTTAAATTATTCACCGCTTTTATTTATTTTTTAAGAAAGATTGCAACGTTATTAAAACCCGTCTCGAACCACGTCACATAAATGCACCTGTGATTTTTGACATATTTTAACATCGTTGAGATTTGGATTTGGGTCACATAAATGTACACCCGAGTTTAGGAAGGTAGATTATTAAAATACGCGCCTAAGGAAATTACGCGTTAGCAACTTTGCATGGGCCATGAAAATTCGTTAAATGGCACACCTCGAATTATATTAAAGGAAAAGCACTCAACTAAGAACTACGAATATGCATATTTAAGACTAATTCAAAATTTAGTATCACAACTACGTCACGGGAATCGTACCGATAGTCGTGACGTTAAGTTACGGGCCTAAAGTAAATTGCTAAATTCATGCACTGAAAAGTGCAAACCCCATATAATAAGGCAAAAATATTCTAATCTAAATCCAGAACTACGCCAATTTCAAACTTATTGAAAGTCCAAACCAAACAAGCTTAATTCACTCCAATTAAAACAAAATATAGTGTTTCATCAATTCATTTATTAACTCCCAGTAAAATATTACATAAACTATAACATGCTAAATCATAATAATATTAAACATAGCATGAAAATCAAGTCTTTAAAGTGAGAAACCGACACCCTTTGGACCTACAATGAAATTCAAGAAGTGATTAGTCTTTTCGTTTTCTCTGTATTTGTACCACAAAACCACAAAAGAGTAAATCAAAACCCATTAGATTTCGAAATCAAAAGAAGCAGAAGAAACAAAGCTGGTGGTTAGCGATGACTTAACCAAATTTAACACAAATATTTTAGTTGTAAACAAAGTAAGACTACAAATTGCCACTTTACCAAACTCTATTATCACAAAGCAAACTTACGAAACAACAACTATCAAGAAAACGGATAAAATAATCAAGGTAGCAACCAAAAACATGTCGTCTATTCATTTGCGAAAACAAGTAACGGGACACATGGATAAATAACAGGGAGAAGATGAAGAAAACGGACCTCTTATTGCTGCTTATCTCTTAACGTGTATAACAAATGAAAATCTCTGACGCAACAATTCAATAGCAAACTAAAAACCTGAACCTTGAACCAGAAACGGAGCTTCGAACGGATCTCACCCGGACAAACTCGAACCAAAACCTCAACCTCGACAATATCTAAGTCACGATCTCAAAAGATAATGAATGGATGATAGCTGAAAAGCCAAGCTGGGTTGGAAACCAGATTCACGCTCCTCTTGCGCTCATAAAACTCAACCGGTTCGCTGCTGTCCTTTCCAGTTTCTATGCGTGTTAATGGCTGTGTGTGAGAGTGTTCCAGCGAGATGTTGTAGAGGGTGATGAAGAGAGCAGTGGCCTGGTGTATTAGGTGGCTGCTACGGTGGAGATCGTCGGCTGGTGGGTGGTTCTGGACAAAGTGTTACTGGCGTTCAATAAAAAAGGATCGAGGATGGCTGTTTTTCCATGTATATCGACTGTATATCCAGTGTATATATCTCTCTCCTCCCTAATTTGTTTCCCGTCACCCTCTTTCTCTCTCTCTTCTTACCTCACATTTTTTTCCCATTCTATGTATCCCTCCCCCCTTTAATTGTGAAAATGGGAGTAGGTAGAAAGCACTAAAAACGCGTGCCTCCCCCTTGTTATGAGAATGTTCTCACAAAATGCCTATGTGCTCACATGGAATAAACAAATAAGGGACCCATCAACAAAATGGAAAGCCACGTTCAGATTTTGCATTCTGCTTTTTGCACTTTTCATTCTTTTTCTTTAGATTTTCTTTCGTTTGTTTCGTTTTGGTTTCTTTATTTTTTTAAAGTTAAATTAATTTTAATCAGAAATTACTAATTATGAGGACAATAGGTAATATTATAAAAGAAAGAAAATAATCATGTTAGAAAAATCTAAATCCTACTTAGCATTTGCTAAAAATCTACAACTTAAAAAATTGCACTAAACTAAGTAAAACTATTTTTGTGAAAGTTTTCTTACTATCTTTTGTGAAATAAAATGTCAAGAATATTTTTTTGTATTTTCAAAGATAAAACTAACTAGACCAAATATCAACTAGCTAGAATAAGGGAAAATATTTTTGCAGTTTTTTTTTTCTTAAATAAAAACCTACTAAAAGTGAAATAAAGGTTAAAATATGTAGATTTAACTCAAATAATATTTACATACTAAAAAGTAGTAAAAAATCTAAATATGGTCAAAAATTAGGTGTTCACAATGATCACATTAGCAAATCAATATAGAGATATTCCCAAATTAGGCATGATGTGAGTCCTAAACTACCCAAGCAATTAATATCATATTAGCTACGCACAGACTCTCATCACCTAGTACGCACGTAGCCCCCGTATTTAATAGCAAATTCTCAATTATTATACCTGTGGGGACAATTTCCTCTTACAATGTTAGAAAGGAGACTCATCTCGCTCCAAAGCGCACTTCCAAATATCAAGAACAAGCCCAAGCCCTCAATTCGGAGCCAAACGATTCCAAACTAGTTAAATGAAGTAAGAACTAGTCAATATAGGCTTACAAGGTTAAATTCTAACTATTTAAGCAATTTTCCAACATTTTACACAAGTTTCCTAAAATCCGACCCGGGCCCACGTGCCCGGATTCCGAGATTTTTTGAAGGAAGTTGTTCTCTACAACCTAAGGATCAATAATATATGATTTCTAGTTCATTTCATAACAAATTTTGTGGTTAAATCTTAGTTGTATTAAATCCCTAGGACTAGCTCTAACCCTTTGATTTTACTTAGTTTTTAGTGTTTAATCTACCTAATATACTAGTATTTAAGCTAAAGATGGGTGGAAATAACTTACCTTACAATGCTAAGCGAAGACATTCTCTCAAGAGCTCCCAAATCGCCTAAAGGAAGAGTGAAAAATGATAAAAATGGTCTTTGAACTCGAATAAAATGAACCACATTGCCCAGCGATTTTCGCATATGCGGTCAGGGTACCGCATATGCGGTCCCACACCTGCGGAAGAAGGGTCGCACCGGCAGAACTAGGCAAAGGGCTGGGACCGCTACTGCGGTCTGAGGCCCGCATCTGCGGCTAGGGAGCCGCTTTTGCGATTCTGGCCTAGATTTCCCTTGGCCGCTTCTGCGGAGGAATGACCGCACCTGCGGTCCCGCATCTGCGGTCCTAGAATCGCAGATGCGGTTATGACAGAAGCAGCAAAACTCAGCACTTCATAAATTTTTCTACTTCACTCGAGCCTCATCCGTTTGATGCTCGGTGCACCCAGGCCCTGCCCGAACATACCGACAAGTCTGAAATCACGAGGCGGACCTACTCGAACCCTCAGAACACCCGATACAATGCTAAATCTAAGAATCACCCCCTAAAACCAAATGAATCAAACTTATGAACTTCAAGTTCTTAATTCTCCTCTAACGGGTCAAAACGCCCTTAAACTACTCGGATTGACACCAAATTTTACGGGCAAGTCTTAAATGATATTTCGGACCTGTACCAGGCTTCGGAACCAAAATACGAGCCTGATACCTAGGAATTCAATGATTACTTAGTTTCTTTAATTCTTTGAAACTTCAAATTAACAATTTCTAACAAAAATTCATTACTCGGGCTAGGGACCTCGAAATTCGATTCCGGACATACGACTAGGTCCCAAATTTTCCCACGGACCCTCTGGGACCGTCAAATCATGAATCCGGATCCGTTTTCCCAGAAAGTTGACCGAAGTCAAACTTGGTCTTTTAAGAGAATCCTAAGGAAACAAATGGACATATTTCACTCAAAACTCTTCCAACTCCCGAACCAACCGTCCCCGCAAGTCATAAATTATCTAAAGTAAGCACGAAAAGTTTTACTTAAGGAAACAGGGTTCTAAAAAGCAAAATGACCAGCCGGGTCATTAGATTCTCCACCTCTTAAACAAACATTCGTCCTCGAACGAACATATAAAAGTACCTGAACTGCTGAATAAATGGGGATATCTGCTCCCGCATGTCCTCCTCGGACTCCCAGGTCACCTACTCAATCGGTAGGCCCCTCCACTGGACCCTCACCGCAGAAATCCTCTTGGACCTCAACTAGCGATCCTGTCTATCAATAATGGCAACTGGCTCCTCCTCATAACCCAAACTCTCATCCAGCTGGATAGTACTGAAGTCTAACACATGGGATAGGTCGGCGTGATACTTCCGAAGCATCGATACATGAAAAACTGGATGAACTCCCGATAAACTTGGGGGTAAAGCAAGCTCATAGGCAACTCCCCAACTCGCCTCAACACCTCAAAGGGACTAATAAACCTTGGGCTAAACTTGCCCTTCTTTCCAAACCTCATAATGCCTTTCATGGGCGAGGCTTTCAATAGAACCTTCTCGCCAACCATAAATGATACATCATGCGCCTTCTGATCCATGTAACTCTCCTGTTTGGACTGAGCTGTGCGAAGCCTCTCCTGAATCAACTTCACCTTATCCAAGGCATCCTATACCAAATCTGTACCAAGTAACTTAGCCTCAACGGGCTTAAACCACCCGATATGATAACGATAACATCGACCATATAAAGACTGTTACGGAGCCATCTCTATGCTGGACTAGTAGTTGTTGTTGTACGCAAACTCCGCTAAAGGCAAGAACAGATCCCGCTTCCCTCCAAAGTCAATCACACATGCTCTAAGCATATCCACTAAAATTTCAACTGTGCGCTCCGACTGACCGTCGGTTTGAGGATGGAATGCTGTGCTAAGCTCCATACGGGTCCCCAACTCATTCTGAACGGCTCTCTAGAAATGGGAAGTGAACTGAGGGACTCTGTCTGATATGATAGAAACCGGCACCCCGTGCAACTTAACTATCTCCTGAATATAAATCTGAGCATACCTCTCTGCTGAGTAAGTAGTCGCCACTATAATGAAGTGAGCTGACTTGGTCAACCTATCCACAATAACCCACACCGAATAAAACTTCTGCAAAGTCCGCGACAACCCAACTACGAAATCCATGATGGCGCGCTCCCACTTACACTCCAGAATAGGCATCTACTGAAGTAGGCCACCCGACCTCTGATGCTCATACTTAACTTGCTGGCAATTCAAACATCTAGGTACATACTCCACGATATCCTTCTTCATTCTCCGCCACCAATAATGCTGCCTCAAGTCACGATACATCTTCGTGGCACCCGGATGAATTGAGTAACTCGAACTATGGGCCTTCTCTAGAATCCTCTCCCTCAGACCATCAATATTAGGAAAACATAGACGGCCCTGAAGCCGTAACACACCATCCTCGCCAATAGAAACCTCCTTGGCACCTCCCTGAAGTAACGTCTCTCTGAGAACTGCCAAATGTGGATCCTCGAACTGCCGGGCCTTGATCTACCCCAATAACGAAGACTGAGCAACCACACATGCTAGAACTTGGCTGGGCTCTAAAATATCCAACCTCACAAGTTTGTTAGCCAAGGACTGAAGATCCAAAGCTAGTGGCCTCTCCTCTGCTGGAATGAATGCTAAACTACCCATACTTTCCGCCTTTCTGCTCAAGGTATTCGCGACCACATTTGCCTTGCCCGGATGATAAAGAATGGTAATTTCATAATCCTTTAGTAACTCAAGCCACCTGCGCTGCCTCAGATTAAGATCCCTCTGCTTGAACAAATGTTGTAAGCTGCGATGATCGGTATAAACCCCACAAGACACCCCATATAAATAATGCCTCCATATCTTAAGAGCATGAGCAATCGCTGCCAACTCTAGATCGTGCACGGGTTAATTCTTCTCATGAACCTTCAGCTGACGCGAAGCATATGGAATAACTCGCCTCTCATACATCAATACACATCCTAAACCAACGCGTGAAGCATCGCAATATACAGTATACATACCTGAACTGAAAGGCAACATAAGAACTGGTGCTGTAGTCAAAGCTGTCTTGAGCCTCTGGAAGTTGTCCTCACAATCATAGGACCAACGGAATGGAGCACCCTTCTGGGTCAATCTATTCAAAAGTTATGCAATAGATGAAAAGCCCTACACGAATCGTCGGTAATAACCAGCTAGCCCCAGGAAACTCCTAATCTCAATCACTGAAGTAGGACGTGGACAACTCTGAACAACCTCAATCTTTTTGGGATCCACCTTAATACCCTCTCCTGACACAACATGCCCCAAGAAGGCCACTGACTCTAGCCAAAACTCACACTTGGAGAACTTAGCACACAACTTCTTCTCTCGCAAGGTCTGAAGCACTACTCTCAAATGTTGCTCGTGCTCCCCCAGGCTACGTGAGCATATCAAGACGTCGTCAATGAAGACAATAATAAAGGAATCAATATAAGGCCTGAATACCCTATTCATCAAATCCATAAATGCTGGCGGGGCACTAGTCAAGCCAAAGGACATCACCAGAAACTCATAATGGCTATATCTAGTCCGGAATGCAGTCTTAGGAACTTTTGAGTCCCGAATCTTCAGCTGATGATACCCTGACCTCAAGTCAATCTTAGAGAACACCCTAGCACCCTGCAATTGGTCGAACAAATCATCAATACGAGGCAACTGATACTTGTTCTTGATGGTGAGTTTGTTCAACTGGCAGTAATCAATGCACATCCGCATTGTCCCATCCTTCTTCTTTACAAATAGCATTGGTGCACCCCAAGGCGACACACTGGGCCTAACAAACCCCTTCGCCAATAACTCCTCAAGCTGCTCGTTCAATTCCTTCAACTTCTTCAACTCCTTAGGAGCCATACGGTATGGTGGAATAGATATAGGCTACGTGCCTAGAGCAAAATCAATACAAAAATCAATATCACGATCCGGAGGCATGCAAGGAAGATCAGAAGGAAAAAATCGACGAACTACCGGGACTGAATCAATCGTCGGAGACTCTACAATGGTGTCTCGAACATAAGCTAAATAAGCCAAACACCCTTTCTCGACCATATGCCGAGCCTTCAGGAAAAAAATAACCCTACTAGGCGTATCAACTGTGGAACCCTTCCACTCCAACCTCGGCAACCCTAACATCGCTAGTGAAACAGTCTTGGCATGGCAATCTAAGATGGCATGATATAGAGATAACCAATCCATGCCCAGGATGACCTCAAAATCGATCATATCAAGCATTAGAAGATCTGCTCTAGTCTCGAAACCATAGAAGGTGACCACACAGGACCGGTAGATCCGATCCACAACTATAGAATTACCCACAGGAGTGGACACATGAACAGGAGTGCCCAAAGGCTTAGGAAAATAACCAGGACATGAGCAAATAGAGATGATACATATGACTAAGTAGAACCCGGATCAAATAATACCGAAGCATCCCTACCACCGACCAAAATAATACATGTGATAACGTCATCTGAAGCCAATGCATCTGGCCTGGCCGGAAGGGCATAGAATCTGGCTGGAGCACCGGCTGACTGGCATCCACCTGACTGAGCAGTAGCTGGCTGGCCTCTCCCTGTCCAACCTTCGCCTATGGGACAGCCTCTACCATCCTACCCTCCACCCCTAGGTGGCTGGGCAGCTGGTGCTGAAATCATGGGTTGCTGACCCTACTGCACTGCCTTGCCCCGAAGTCTGGGGCAATACATCTTCATGTGACCAGGGTATCCGTACTCAAAATAACTCCGCGGTGCGGCAACCTGCTACCTGGAGGGCTGACTCGAAAAACCCGAAGATCCACTGGAAGAAGCCTAGATAGCTGGTGGGCGGTATGAACTCTCCAGCGTGGCACTGAAATAGGAACTAGAAGAATCCGGAGGACCTGAATACCCATTGGAATGACCCTGAATAGATGGCGGGTGATAAGAAATATCTGGCATAGTGCTGAAATAGGAGCGTGCTGGAGCACCCGAGCAGGTGGTGGTGCTAAAACTGGGGGCCTACGAGGCTGACCCTCCCAAACTGACCTCTACCCCTAGCCGGGGCGCCTCTAAACTCTCCGCTGAATCTAGCCCTCTTATCATGCTACATCTGCTCTCTAGCCCTCAAACGATATCCCTCAATACTGCGAGCAATCTCAACCACTAACTGATACCTTGCACCTATCTCTACCTCTCGAGCCATACCAGATCGGATAGTGGGGTGTAACCCCGCAACAAATCTCTGCACTCTCTTTACATATTTGGGAAGTATCATGAGTGCATGGCGAGACAACTCAGAGAACCTCGACTCATAATCGGTCACTAACATCTGACCCTGCTCAAGATGCTCAAACTGATATCGCAACTCTTCCCTCTTAGAAAGTGGAATGTACCGATCTAGGAATAACTGTGTGAACTGACCCCAAGTGAGTGGAGGAGAACCTGTTGGCCTGCCAAGTGCATAGGACTGCCACCATCTACGGGCCCTGCCCTCCAGCTGAAAAGTAGTGAAGTCAACTCTATGTGACTCCAATATCCTCATGTTGTGTATTCTGTCCCTGCACCTGTCGATGAAGTCCTGGGCATCCTCAGGACGCTCACCCCCGAAGAATGGAGGGTGAAGTCTAGTCCATCTGTCCAATAACTTCTGCGGATCACCACCCGCAGCTGGCCTGGGCTGGGGTGCCACTGCAATAATTGGTTGAGCCCCATCTGCGGGTAGTGCACCTGGAGTCTGATACACTGCAACTGCATAAACTAGAGCCTGAGCAGTAGGGGTCTGTGCTCCCCCTCCTGCCTGTAAGGTGGCTGGGTCTGCTGGAAATAAACCAGCCTGAGTTATAGAATCCATGAACCATAGCATGCGGCCCATGACCTCCTGAAATCCTG
This sequence comes from Nicotiana glauca, assembly GCA_026770625.1. Taxonomy (NCBI): domain Eukaryota; kingdom Viridiplantae; phylum Streptophyta; class Magnoliopsida; order Solanales; family Solanaceae; genus Nicotiana; species Nicotiana glauca. Next base: position 47,182 of record MU770831.1, on the reverse strand, counting down.
GTGCTGTCATGAAATCTGCCAGGTAGGATCAGCTGCCGGCACCTTGCCCTGCTCCTCAATGATAGGATATCTCGCAGGATCTGATGGTGGTACTACTGGAATAGCTCTGTGACACCCTCGTCCCCTACCATGGGTTGGTGACCTCCTCCGGCCTCTGCCTCTAGCAACGAGGGGAGCAGCTCCGCCCGGATCTGGAACATTAGCCGTGCGTGTCCTTACCATCTGTGAGAGAATAGAATAGGGAAATTTAGTATAACAACCATTGCACGAAAGGAAGTGAATAAATATTAGTCTTTCCTAATACCCTATAGCCTCTCGAAGATAAATACAAATGTCTCTGTACCGATCTACAAGACTCTATTAGGTTTTCCCATGACTTGTGAGACCTACGTGAACCTAGTGCTCTGATACCATGTTGTCACGACACATTTCCATAATAGGTCATAAAGGCGCTCGACACCACTACCAGGCAAGTCAACGTGGAAACATTACTAAATTCATATGTTACTTTTATCAAAAATAAGTGAAATAGATACTCCAATTTGGATTTAAAGCCAGAAGTGATAAATAATGTAAATAACATGATTATACGATCCAAAATATAAGTCTACCAATGTGTGTGCCAAGATCTGGTGTCACAAGTATGGGCATCTAGTAGAATATACAAAAAAATATCTCGATCCTACTGTCTGGGATAGAAAAGACAACAAAAGTAAAGAAAGACTCCATTCGGCTGTTGAACGGCATAGGAAGGAAATCAGCTCACCGTGAAAGTCTCAGTCACTGACTCAGGGGCACGCACCGGATTGGTAACCAGATGTACTTGCCTCAGATCCTGTATAATTAAGTACAGAAGTACATAAATAATATGTACCCAATAATTATCCCGTCTAATCTCGAAGAAGTGGATATGAGAGGTCGACTTGATACTTACTAGGGTCAAAATAATATAATAATGTGCTATGCTAAGAATGAGAATCACCAATAATCAACAGTTTGTAACGAAAAGCAATAATCATGTTATTGACCATGTTTCATTTAGCCATTTATATTTTCAAATAGTTAGCAAGAAAATATATCATGTATAAGTTTCAGCATATATATCATGCGCAATCATGCCCAATAGAAAATAAATTGTGCACTGCCGAGGGTCGAACATCGCGAACCATAGATGCATCTATTTACACCGAGGCGATCGGTCCGATCCATAAATATCAAGAAACTTCAAGAATATACACGAAGGCGCATTTATATACAAATAAACTCTTACAAAGGTTCAACTAGTTCACATGTTCACTTTTTATTTCTCCCAAGTCTCTAGCATGTCATAAATGATCACGTTAGCAAATCAATATAAAGATATTCCCAAATTAGGCATGATGTGAGTCCTAAACTACCCAAGCAATTAATATCATATTAGCTAGGCACGTACTCTAGTCACCTAGTACGTACATAGCCCCCGCATTTAGAAGCAAATTCTCAATTATGATACATATGGGGACAATTCCCTCTTATAAGGTTAGAAAGGAGACTTACCTCGCTCCAAAGCGCACTTCCAAATATCAAGAACAAGCCCAAGCCCTCAATTCGGAGTCGAACAATTCCAAACTATTTAAATGAAGTAAGAACTAGTCAATATAGGCTTACAAGGTTGAATTCTAACTATTTAAGCGATTTCCCAACCTTTTACACAAGTTTCCTAAATTCCGACCTCAGGCCCACGTGCCCGGATTCCGAGATTTTTCGAAGGAAGTTGTTCTCTACAACCTAAGGATCAATAATATATGATTTCTAGTTCATTTCATAATAAATTTCGTGGTTAAATCTTAGTTTTATTAAAATCCTAGGTCTAATTCTAACCCTTTAATTTTACTTAGTTTTTAATGTTTAATCTACCTAACATACAAGTATTTAAGCTAAAGATGGGTGGAAATAACTTATTACAATGCTAAGTGGAGACCTTCTCTCAGGAGCTCCCAAATCGCCCAAAGGAAGAGTGAAAAATGATAAAAATGGTCTTTGAACTCGAATTAAATGAACCTCACTGCCCAACTGTCACACCTCCTTTTTCCTACTACACTCCCGGAAGGAGGTATATAAGGGAGTTATTTCCAACTTGAAGTGACAATCGAAACAGGATTATTATTAAAAGATTAAGAATCGTCATTTGGGAGATTTATAGTGTCCCAAGTCACCGGTTTTAAATCCCGAATAGAGGAAAGGGCTGACTTTGTTTAACAGCCTGCGAACCAGAAATCCGAATAAGGAATTCTGTTAACCCGGGAGAAGGTGTTAGGCATTCCCGGGTTTCGTGGTTCTAGCACGGTCGCTCAACTGTCATATTCGGCTTAAATTATCTGATTTTAAACGATTATGAACCTATGTGCAATTTTTAACTTTCAGCCGCTTTTATTATTATTTTTAAAAATAATTGCAACGTCGTTAAAATACGTCTCGAACCACGTCACATAAATGCACCCGTGGTTTTTGACATATTCTAACATCGTTGAGATTTGGATTTGGGTCACATAAATGCGCACCCGACTTTAAGAAAGTAATATTATTAAACACGCGCCTAAAATAACTACGCGTTTTCATTTTGCGATAGCCATGGAATTTGCTAAATGGCATGTCTTGGATTCTAAGGATCAATTCAAGATTAAATAAAACGAGGGCCATGCAATTGTTATTTTTGTTTGGCATGGCACGCCTCGATTCCAGTTTCAAAAGAAATAACTAAAGTTCAAACTAGGTGCTTCGAGGGCCATAAACTAATTGTCGCCAAATACAGCTCACCTTAAATTATTTAACTAGAGTCCCAACTACGGTTAAAAAGTTAACGAAATATCAATTAATGCTAATTAAAATTGAAATTTTGAGTGGAAAATTAAAAATAAGGGAAACTATTTATTTCATTTTTTAGAATCCAGCTTAGCCTAATGAAAGGCCCCAAAGGCCCAAGAAATCGTTGGGAATTCGAGGTGTTGAGCCCCTTCAGCAAATTACGCCCAGGCCCAATGTGGCTGGCTTAATCTCAATCATATTTGAAGGAAATTGTTTCATTTGGGCCCAATAATGAGCTCAAAGTCCTGAAGGCATATTATTACATTTGGGGTGGGGACTTGACATCGAATCCCCATAATATCAAGAGGACGCCTGATGCTAAGCAATTCCAGAAGGCCAACGCTATGGCCTGATGCTAAGCAGATCTAGAATATTGATACACTGATTGATATTATCTACAAAACTATTTAAATATAACCAAATTCACACAATAACTACTCATGTCAAGGAGTCAATGCCTATAAATCATATTTAACTGTATAACCATTTACATGCTTTGCATTTGTTTCAAATGAACTTGAATTGAAAATCTAACTTCGCAAATCAGTGAGCTAGTACTGCTATGCTATTTTGTTATAATCACCAGATTCTGATTTTTGACAACCATTCTTAACAATCTCGTTACTGCAATAATACAAAATAAACCCAAAAAGCAATCCAACTCTAGTTACTAACTCTAACACTCAGCATCAGGAGGTAATCACCATACTAAAATGACAAGATCTAATTAATAATTACAATCATGCTTGACAAACACATTAAACAAGAAAACTTCAAAGCCATGTAATGGTTACAAAACTAAGTTCATAGTTAATTTTTAACTCAAGCTTCAGAGTACATGCCAAATAGCATCCATAGAGATTAGAATATACCTGGAAACAAAGGGAAAGGGGAAGTAAGATCAGCAGCAATGCCAGTAGCAGACAACAGCAAAATAAACCACGCAGATTCAAGTTAAAACCAAAAGCAAAATTTGATGCCCAAGTGATGGAAACATTTTCAGTAGGACCAAGACCACAACAGCTTCAACTCCAACTTTAAGAAGCTAAAATCAATTCATTCCCCATACCCAAGTGAATCAGGAACTTATTTAAGAGATTATGTGTTTAGTTCTCTTATGTGTGTTCTCTCTCAATGTGTATTTTCAGTGTATTTCCCACTTAATGCTATCCAACTCCAGACCCCCCTCTCTATAAATCCTCCTCCTTATATATCAGTTATTGTCCCTTTTTAGGGTGTATTCTACCCTTTCTTAATTCTGTCCCTCCCCTTTCTAGGTTGTGTATTCCCTTTACATCTGTATTTTTTGCCTTTTTATTATTACCCCCATGTTATCTGATTTTCAGCTCATTAAAAGGGCACTAAACAGGGTGTCATTCCACTAGCAACCCCCTTTTTAATTTTTAATTCATTCTACTGACTTCATGCTTTCTATTTAAAACTAGTGCACTACATAATATTTGTTAGCAGACTATATTTTAATTATTGAGGGTCCAAATTCCCCAAACTACCCCCTGAAATCCCCTGTCATCCAATATCCCAAGTCCAAGATTAACTATGAGTCAATTTGAATTAATGGCACAGTCCTAAAAAGGATGGTCCAACCTTGAACCCCAAACCCAACCAGAAATCAGAAAACTAATTTGAGTGAGAACCAAAACAGAAGCTAAAAATACAAACTAACCATTGATTCCCTTTAAGCTAACATCCAAACTGGAATCAAACTAAATTAATAAAATTATCAAAGGTCCAATATAAGCTAATTAACAGCAAAATGCTATAATCTTAAAAAATAAATTAAGAACAGTAAATAACAATTCGAGAACTGAAAGACTAACGAAATGGGCCCTAGATAGTCTAAAGGGAGCAACCAGGTTCGAAATTTGTTTAAGAAGTTCAAACAGACACTTTTGCCATTCGAAACAAACATTGAAACAGAAGAGGATGAAAAGAGCAAAGAATAATACTGGATGAAGAAAGAAGAAAGGATAAAAGAAAACTCACCGGTTCAGAGCTTCTAGCTTGATTGACCTTTCGATTGAATCACCAAATAAGGTCAATCACTTGTTTCTTTGTAAAGAACCAGTGAAAGACCTTACTTAAGTGATAAAATCGGTCTTTAAATTCCCGGAGCCTCGGGTTTTGGACTTGGCTTTTAGGACTCAAACTCTTGGATTTAAAAATCGAGTAGACCGGGCCATGTTTGAAGGAAACATGTTAGGGCTTGTGGTAGAGAAGGGTGAGGGGATCATGGGGTGTTGATTTGGGACGGTTTGGGGCGGTGCCGCCACCAGAAGGTGGTGGGGGAATAGTGGAGACTACTAGGGTTCATGGCTAAGATTCGATATTCGACGCGTTCTAGGGGTGTTCGAAGGAAACAGAGTTGGTATTTAGGATGAGGAGGGGTTGGTGGTTCAGGGGTGTAATTTTAGTGGCCATCGGAGGTAGCGCCGCCGGACATGGCGGAGGGACTGTTAGGTTTTTTGAAGATTCGAGAAGCTAGGCTGGGATTTGAGGAAAACTAATGGTGGATCGGAGATGGGGAGGTCAAGGTGAATCAATGGTGTAAATTTGGGGTTGATTGGATGTCGGCCGCCAGTGGAGGCGATTTTCGACCGGTGGTTTACGGTGGAGGACGGTGGCGTTAGGCGACGTTACCTACGGTCTCTAAGAGACGGGGAAGGGAAGGGTTTCTGGGGGTGGTGGGGTGGGGGGGGCTAAGGGGTTTGAGTATATTAAAATTAGCCAATTAATT